>LUCH01001397.1:115174-126069 GCA_013368495.1 Paragonimus heterotremus
CACTTCTTTGCTTTGCACATTTTTGAGCCAGAGGCTTTGGTTGAAAACCCTAGTTATCTGGTTTAGAACTTTTCTTTCTGATAGTGTATAAATCCACGGTGTCATTAGCTTCAGTCGAATCTTCATTTCATTCCTTATCGGCTACCGCACAGTGTAAACCGAACTGCAATATCTACTGCATCTGACAGAACAGTTAGCCTCCTGTGCCTTGCTTTTCTGAATCTCAGTTCTAATTTTCAACAATTCTCCCACGTATCGTAAGAGAGTTATGGTTTGCTTTCGTTGTACTACCCCGGTAAACCATATCGCCGTTGTCCAGTTTCTGTCTTCTTTTATCTAACGCCTAGACCTCGTTTGCATATTGTGAGCTTTTTCAGCATCCACATCATAAACTTGGGTCAACATGTTGCCTACACGGGTGCTGTACTCGTCAGAGGTACATATCTGCTTGGATTTGCGGGATACAACACTAACCGGACAGTCAGCATCATCACTATCCACCCGCTGTGGATTATATTCTCCATGTGTGCTCATAGGTAACGACGTCAACTACCAACCTCAAGGTTGTAGGTTCAATTCACACTGTTTCTGGGATCCATAGGAAGAACATAGACATTCGGAAGCTAATAATACACCGACGTGACTTGAGTCCACGTGGTTGTATGAGGCCATATATGGTGACGGCCTCTGAATCCGGATGATCTGATGGGTTAAATTGGACGTAATACTCTCACCGAGGGAGTCACTTGTGCCAGCCGGACCAGTAGATGAAGGTCTGACGAACCATAGTCTCCTGGTCCTCCAGATTTGGTGCTGGAAGAAAACTAGTTGTGGGACATTTTTGGAGTTCAAAATTCTCTTCGATTAATCTTTCAGCACTCCTTCCTGTGACTCCGTTCAGTTAATCGCTTGTTATTCTCACAACCGGCATCCACAAATACAAATTTCACAGCCTGCCTCTCCCAAACATTGATTTTTACTCACCTATCCACACGCCGGTTGTCTTTCAAGTCGCCCCTCTCCCATTCCTGTGAACGCGGCTGTGACATTGTCAACAGCTAGTCGACCTACCCGATGGCCAGGTATTTAGTCACACATCAGGCCGATCCAATTGCATTTCGTCCGTTAATCCTGTCGGCCACCTCTGTTTACAGTTGTGCGTTTGAAACCTTGACGGCCTATTGCGGCCAATCATTGTACTTTATTCTACGCGCGCTAACAAATAGATGTTTGTTTCCTGTGCTTGGTCATATTGTTTATATTTATAGTATCGCGTTTCCAGCGTCTTGATTTGATTCTGATAGCCGGTGTCGTTGGTTACAAGTGCATCGCTCGGCGCTCGTTGAAAGGACGTGCGCTGATCTTCTCGACCAAGTGGTACTGGTTTTAGCACAGTACCACTCATCGGTTGCCTTGCGGTTCAAGCTTGTGAGCCGCAGGCTTCATTTGAGAACCGTAGTCATCCTGTCGAGGTCTGGTTGTGGCAGCTAAGCATCAGTTCCGACCACCGATATATTGCTATCTAGGATGATGATGATGATGCGTATCCGGGCCCTATCTCAGCTCACGTGCAACCACGAACATTGACGACAGTAATTGTGCCATACTGCCTGGGCCGTCCCCCGCAGTATAAATCGGGTTGTCTTATCTATTGTGTACAGCAGGGTGGGCGGATGAAGGCTGATGCTGATTTCCCCCTACTGTCTTGTCTACTTAAGCTGTCAGGCCCCTCCCGACCTCCATTTCCAGTGGTTAATCTGCACATCTGACAGCATTTGTAGTTAATTACAGGAACACTGTCTCGGTAAGTCCCATTTTTTACCCCTAACTCTAGGATCTCCTCCGTCCTTTTCGTTGACCCAGAATGCGAATCAATATAGTTGCTTTCATCGTCCTCACTCGGAAACGCAGATCAACAGACTGTGCTCGCACTAACGTTAAGCTCAATAAATGTCCATATCCGCTGCATTTCAGAGGCTGTAATCCAGGACAATAGTCAATGTGTCAAACTGACGCACCCACTTTGTCTGTCCATAATCATCATTATAACAGCCGTGAGTCCGACCAGGAGGTACTGTGGCTCGGGCTGTCCCTCACCTCAACAGTGACGTGGAATATCCTAGAAGAAAATGTTACTAGGAAGGTCGAAAATTAATAAAAGAAGACTAAGCAGAAGAACTAGAAATGGTATGGATACAGGTATACCATTGACTGCGACACATTGCCATCTCGGATAGCGTTTCTACCCAGTGGTTTGGGTGATCACGAGGACCCCATCCAGACAGGCGACATCTACCCACTTTGCTCAGTGGAACAGTAAGGGTCTTCATATTTCGCGACCACGTTGTTTCTTGATCACCATGTGGTGGTCTCAGTATATAATGCCCGGTACCGTAAAAGATCAGATTTAGAGTGCGTGACCCAACCATCGCAAGCTATGCATCGTGAGTAGCTGACCAATTGATCGCGCACCTCGAATGTTCCGGAATACGCGCCGACGAACTGCCAGATTGCTCACGCGATCAGTCCATTTAGTGTAGGTTAATTAGCGGGGACAACGATGGTGAAACATAGCGAGTCTGTTGACATCTTCGTTGCGAGCAGACCACTTATCCGAACCATAGAACAAAACAGAACGTATACAAGCATTATATACCCTTCCTTTCGGCAACAACCGAACGTCCTTTTGACGCCACAGATGACGCAGTTTGGCAAACGCAGCTCGTGGCTTTGCTATCCTCACTGATATCTCATTAGCAATATTGTAAGCTGACGAGATAGTGCTACCCAAGTATATGAAACTATCCACAGTTTCAAGTGGATTACCTGTGATAAAGAAGGTAAGAGTAGAAATGCCTGAGTCTCGAAGCAGCACTGCACTTCGAAGATGCGAAGCACATTCCGTACAAATCAGCCCGGTCATTCACCTTGTTCAGCATGGTCTGTATGTCTTCGGCAGAGGGGCTAAGTAAGACAATGTCGTCCGCATACTCCAGATCGGTTAACCTGGCGTCAGGAAGAAGCTCAACACCAAGCCCATTGAATTCGCGAAGCCCACCATCCAAAATGTCGTCCATGACAAACTTGAACGAAAAGTGGTAGATCGGACATCCTTGACGAACACCACTAAAAGTGACGAACGCCTGAGACAGTTGTCCACAGACTCTCACCTTACTTGCAGAGTGGGTATACAGTGATCTCCACAGATTCACATATTTCTCTGGTACTCTTTTGCGAAGAAGACAGCCCTAGAAAACGTTACCAGCAGCTTAGTCGAAAGCAGTCTTTAGGTCCAAAAATACCACGACTGTCGGCTGTCTGTAACAGTGCCAGTGTTCCAAGATCCGTCCCAAGGTAAAAACATGATCAATGCACTCTCGGTCGGATCGGGACCCTGCCTGTTCCTTACGTATCTGACTTCCTCTGGGCTTAGTGAGTCGACGTAAAATGAGTCCAGTGAGTACCTTGGACGCAACCGACACCAAACTGATGCCTCTGTGGTTGTCACATAGACTTCGGGCCCTCTTTTTGAAATCGGGAATTACTGTTGATAAACACCAATCATGAGGTACCTCTTCAGTCCCCCAACTCTTCTGAAGGAGTTTTGTCAGTTCCGATATCAACCTCTCGCCACCATCATTGAAAAGAGAAGGAGGGAAGAGGTCTGGACCAGGAGCCTTATTACACTTCAATAACTTGAGCTCTAGGACCACTTCTGCTTCCGACGGAGGACCGTCTGGAACGCAGTAACTGACCGATTGGGTCCTGTCGTCCACATGATCTGGTTGAGGCTACCTAAATTGTTTCTCAAAATGTTCAGCCCACTTGTCAAGTCGGCGCGATTGATTGGTGATAAATGAACCATCTTTTTCACACATGGTTTCACTTTCGCTGACTCGACTGCTAGTACAACCAATGATTAGGGATAAAAGCCGTCTGCTATTCCCAGATGAAAAGGCTTTTTCGACTGTTCGACCAGGTAGTGCTCACGGTCTTTGTGCAAGCTTTTAGTCAGCTTGAGTTCAAGTTCTCGACGGTCGTCATCATATTCAGAACCAGGTGGGATCGGGCAACGCTCGTTCATGAGGTTTATCGACGTGACGGAAATTCAGTTCTGTCGCAACTGAACAGCTCCATCGGAACATACCTGTTCACAGCATGCTTTCATGGCTTCGGCGATTTGTTCTCAGTGTTTATTAGGGTTTTTCATCTGGCTCGAACTGAGCAACTTGTTCACCAACGCCTTTTGGTAGGCGTTCTTCACACTCTCATCGCTGGAATGCCAGTTAAGCATCTTGTCTGTCCGTTACTGGTTATCCACTTCAAGAGAACCCACGGCTGCCACAGATACTGGTCGAGCTGAAGTAGGTGGTCTTCAGCACGACGACCATAACCACATTATTACATTGAATTCCGGTTAACAATAGACTCTGTACGGTGCGCCATCCAAGTTGTGTTAGGGCAAGATCTAAACGTCAACTCGTCAGAAATCTTTTCATTGTGTCTGCTTATGATCTAACTGACCGAGAGGATGTTTGTTTCAAGGACACTCTTTACGCGGATCCGTATGCTCTTTTTAGGTCGACACAGTTCTGATTTAGTCATTCTGACCGGCGATACGAACGCCCAGGTGAAGGTTAGTTTTCCCTAAGTGGATGGGTTGGGTTACCATCGTATCGCCTGGACAGTGGCGGATGGTTGTTGCAACTTTGCGCTAAACACAAACTAATTTTAGTCGCCACTAGTTTTAGACATCATGCGCGTCACTATCATACTTAGAATCCTCCGTTAAATCGGAAGTGGTCTCCGTTAGATCACTGGCTCTTAGTTATGATTGACGTGGCTCCATTCAGGACTATCGTTCTTATTGGAGCTCATGTCTAAATTCAGATCGTGCGTTGGTATATTGTCCTTTTGTTCTTACTTTCGCTGCACACTTCCCTCATCCACCGTAACAACTGACTTTTACGAATCTGTCCACGTCGTCGATAAAGCATAGTTATCCAACCGGCCTAGAATGCAAGCTCAACGGTTCCCACCCGAAAGCCCCTAATTGTTGCTAAATCCAAATCTCATTGACTATTCACGAAACATATACTCCGACATGCGACACAGTGATTCGTGAGTTTAAGCATTAGATCTCGAAGGAATCCGGAGTCGTTAGGTGTCAGGTGAAACATTCCTCACGACAGTTCATGTAACCGGTTTGAGTGAGATATCTGCAGGAGGCTGGGGCGTAGCCTAATAATCTATTGTGGGGCTTGGTGAGCGGAAAACTTTAATGAAATAGAAACGGCTTTTGCTTTAGCGAGTTCTTTATGGTCATCCGTACTGTTGTTCAAAGGCGTTCGTCTATCAGCCAAGCCATCAGTGAGGCAGACGACATGTTCATTCATTATAACTGGAGATGGTTAGACCGTTGGACAGAACTCTGAGTGTAAAATTATATGACCTGTTTCTACTGTGCTGTCTTCTTGTACTCCGGTCGATAGACTTAGAGTCACATTGAGGTCCGCTATCGTGTTTCGGCTCTCGATCACAATAGGGATGCTGTCCGTAATGACATTGTGCCAATACTTTTCAAAGAAGTTGGGGAGATGTTGCTTAACTCAGTTGTTTCAGCCTATGTAGACGACGGACAGTATTCCTCTGTGCTGGTGCTACGTGATATTAGTTTCCTCACTCAAGAAAAGAGTCTGGTGTTCTTGCGAAAGCTATAGGAGGATTAGCTTAATTCCTGTTTTAGCTGGGGTCTTGGCATCCATCATACTTCGTCGATTCACTACAGCTCGGTAGGCAGACAGTAGAAAAGAACAAGCAAGGTTTCGTCCTGGATGAGAATTTATCGATCAAATACGTACTCTTTGCTAACTTCTAGAGCAGCGTCCTACGTACCGCCTGCTGGCAATTGCCGTTTTGTGGACTATAAGCGTTTGTTGCGTCGATTAGACGCAAGATTGCACCGAATATGTATGTGTACACACTGTCCCATTGTTATTCTCAGGCTAGGGTCTTTGTTGAGCAGTCTTATATTTTCTGTACCAAAAGGTTTCATCCGACCATCGACATCAAGTGTAACGATGCCGGAACTGGGCCGGTAGTTCATGTTTATAGATTCTGGTCTGCTTTCATATGCGTTTTTGAAATGCTGTCAAATGAATTAACTAACTGTTCTTGTCACTCACGTATTTTCACTCGTCACACGTACTCCCTTCTTATTAATGCTTGTTTAAGAAATCGCAGAAGTTTCAAGTGCACGCAATATGCACGTATGTAGGTTGCTTAATAATTTTTGACATTCTGATTACTTCAAGTTAATTGTCAGTTTCCTAACCTTTCCTCATAAATTACTGGGATAAACTGGTTGAACCGGGAAAATTTGGTGACGTTATTTTCTCATGGCAGCTAGCACCTAGGGATGTATACACCGAAAATCATACTAGGTGCAGGCGCAAAATGTGATAGTTGCTATCATCGTACGAAGTAGTGCTTATTGGATAGTCGCTGCCTACAGTACGTAAACCTCGATGGCTTAAATCCTGAGTCACTCACTCTTGTGTGCCGTGGGGTATGGCGCCGGGCTGGGGTATTTTGAACAGCCTGTCAAATAACTAAACGCCTACTAGCAATCCTGAACACTAGTGCGATTGCCTATTGAAGATTCCAGGTTCAATACATGTTTCGTTCATATGTGGAATTGTAATGAACATACTCTTTGATTTGTTGTTGAAACATTTTAATTCCAGGAAGTCTTCCGAATGATATTTCGTCTTTTTTTCTAACACAGAGCGCGGCCATGTCGGCACCTAGTATCGACGAGAGTTCCGTATACGCTTGTGTGGCTTATCCTTCCCCCGCAGAGATCAGAAGTTTGACAGACTGGATGCTAAACGAACCGATTCACTCCGCTTATACAAGTGGGTTGCCAATACTTACTCCATAACGTAATGTGAAGGATATGTTGACATCGTGTTTAGTTTGTACATTTTGCACAGAGTTAGAGCATGATTTCTTTCGTTGACACGGGTTTTAGTCCCGTGAGCTCCGCTCAGTATGATTACGGTGCAGGGAGTAAAGACATTATTTGTTAGAGCCGTCAGAGTACAGTTGTTTGCATTATTATGGTTGGGATTTCGCTGCAACTGTTACAAATGTCTTGAAGTATTATAGACCTTCCAAAATGAAGTATACTGTCGAATAACCCTAGCCTGCAGTTTTCTGTAACGATTGTGCATTCACACACATAAAAAGTCATCGGTGTAGATAAACCGTAATAATATGTCCACATACCGCCCCGAACATAGAGAAATGAACGAATGTCTTGCCGTCAGGTCATGTACTCATTCCAGTCTAGCAGTATGATTGCATATGGGCAGGGATACTGCCAGATTGCCCAGGTCTTGACAAGAGCCAACTAAATGATGGTCGACTAACAGATCTAAATTATAACCACTGCCTCATTTAAGCCCTGGACCAAGTTAAAAAGGGCTATATAACGATTATATTTTGAAACACTGAGTTCCCTTTAACCACTTCATTACAACAGAAAGAAGACATATTGCGATTTGTTAACATTTCATTTACTCTTATCAGTCGCAAACGTAAAACATGCAAGTTATATACATCATACAAATAAGACGCCCTTTCGGTGCCTATTCTCCAACATTGCTGTCTGAAGCAGGAACACTATCGGGCCACGAAGGAACTAAAAGACATGCAATATCTGATATTCCTTAAACCAGATAGAGGCTCTGGTGTAGTCGTCATGACCAAGGACGAGTATTTAAGGAAAATCAACATTATTTTGTAAGACCACAGAATGTCCAAAGTGGACCAAACAGCAGAAAACAACATATTATTGGAAAAGCAAGTTGAAAGACAACTTCAGATACTGTTGTTACATGGACACATATCTGAAGCTCAGTATAGACAGTTGAAACCAGTTGGCGCGGAAACACCCCGATTGAGAGGTGCTCCAAAAGTGCACAAGAATGGTACACCTCTACGCCCGATCTTGTACATGAAAAATTGTGCTTACCACAAAGTTGCTCGTTGGCTAGTGGACATTTTGGATCCCATCCGTAAAGTTTCATCTCTACATTATTTGAAGGACTTCTTTAAATTAGCTGAAATCCTAGAAAACACTTCGGTGAATACTCAAGTGATGTATTCCATGGATGTTGATTCTCGTTTTACAAATGTTCCCCTTCGTGAGACAATTGATTTTTTATGTGACTTCATCTCCAGTCAGAACCGTGATATAGGTGCCCCATTTGAATACCTCAAAGATCTTAATTTGTTATGTACAGAAAACATTCGTTTCAGTTTTGAGGGACTTGCTTACAAGCAGATAGACGGTGTGGCTATGGGTAGTCCGTTAGGTCCAACACTAGCGGACATCTTCTTAGGAATGATTGAGCGACAAGTCCCGGATAATATAAAGCTGAATCGTTATTGTACAAACGGTACGTTGATTATATTTTGATTTTTACTGAAGTTACTCATTTCGACTTGTTTTTCAACTTTCTTAATAATATCCAACCCAGCCTATCTTTATCTCACGAAGTAGAATCGAACAATAGTTTAGCTTTTTTGGATGTACTCATTACTAGACGTTCGGATGGCACGTTACAGCACTCAGTTCACCGCTAAGCGACATGGAATGGTCAATATCATCAGTTTTCCAGCGTTGCTCCTCTTGCGTACAAACGGGGTTTGGTTAAGACACCGCTTCATAGAGCCAGGTGTATTTGCACCTCCGATGCACTGCAGATAGAACAGGAATTGCTGACATAAACGTTACTAGCAAATGGATACCCCGACAAATTCATCGGGGCACGTAATACGGTGAAGAAGAGCACTGAGCCCATATTGACAGCTCGAAAGAAGGATGTTTTCTTATTCTTGCCATTCAAAGGTGACCATTTAGCCAACAACATAAGGCACAAATTAAAGTCTGCTCTGGCTCGAACGTATGCGGCTGCGCAGTTGCGCTTATTTCAAACCACCAGAGGACTAGTTCTCCGCAATCGCGAATGTAGCTTGCCAGACTCTTCTGCCTCCCATGTTGTTTACCAGTTCACTTGCAGTTGCACTGACGTTTACATAGGCAGAACAGATCGACAATTATCTCAGCGAGTCGCCGAACACATTCCGAAATGGTTGAAACAACAGATGACGCACCAACCTCAGCTTGTTGCACTGACTGCCCGAAACCCAACGTCATCGATTGCTAAACACCTCATGACAACAGGTCACCAAGTTGACCCATTAAACTCATTCAAGATACTGTTGCTCAATCGAAACCCGAAGCTATTAGCTTTTTGTGAAACGATGCTCATCCGAACTTACCAGCCGATGTTGTGTGCACAAAAGTGGTTGAGGCAACCTATCGGGTTGCCTTGGTCGTGATTACATAATACTTGGTGTGCTCGTATGCGTGTCTAATCCCTGTCTGTCCTTATTTGTATGATGTATATAGCTTGCATGTTTTACGTTTGTGACTGATGCGAGTAAGTGAAAAGATTATATTTTGCCGAGTATCGTCCCATTAATGATTGTTTCAGTCTCCAATAGGTGAATCAAGTGTTGTTTACCTTTTCTATTTCCTTTTTGGAGGTTCTCCATTAATCTTACCATTGCGTCACCCACGTCTTTATTTTCAACTGTTTGGCTTCGAATTCGAAATTCCTCATATATTCTACGCATTCACATTTCTAACAAGTCATATCTATGATGTATCGTTCACACATCCAAGTTTTTATTTAGTCATCATTCAGTTGTGTATTAGATTTGAGCTTGTGGAAACGATGTGCTACGAATGCTCATTACTGTACCTGTATATTTTAGACTGGTTCTGAGTTGGTGGGGTGGATTTTTCCCGATGATCTTTCTGAGATAGACTAGGCCTCGAAACTTATTTACTGTATTCTTGTAGGACGTCTATTTCTTCAGTGAGATTATCTCATACGACCAATATTTTGTGCACCGTGTAAGTTTTTATTGGATGTAAACGTTTCCTGGAACGAAGTACTATATTGGAAACGACGCTGTGTCGGTTTTCAGTTTCTAATCCGGAATGTCTGTTTGCTGTAAGCCGCTCGTGGATATACTGTTTTCTTTACACATTTCCAGTGTATTACACTGGGTGGTTACCATCAGAAATGACGTTCGAAAGCTGCTGTATCATGACTGAGTCATTTACGGTTGCTGGTAGACAACAGTGCCATACTAACGGGCGCTGATTTTCGTGTTTGCCGTTACGTACTCGTGTCTGTCCATCCGGTTGTGCGTTAACGTGCTTACCATCAGAAGAAAACCGCTCGTAAATGTGTAAGAAATGATGTGTGCAGCGACTTCCACTTGATTCACTACTTTCTTAGGGTCCTGAACAATGACATTTAATTACTACATGCAGTTTTTTAGTTCATCATTTTACCCTATTTGTACGTTAGCACCTTTTGGAACGCCGAAAGTGGACATAAAATATAACTGTCAATTTGTCATTTAACGCGGTCGCTGTTCAGCAGAATAGTTTTTAATTAGTCACCGTACTTACCTTAGTCATCTTAATGTGTCCCTATTGTTTGATGAAGAATTACCTGTGTTTTTACACTCAACTGTGTGTATCAGACTTTAAGACCCTCAGCGATATGTTGGACTGCAAAATGTGATGCGGCCATCAGCCATCATCTCCAAAAACAACTATCATAGCATATTACACTCCTGTATCACAAATGCCTTATTATTATACCGGCTAAACTGAAAGTTCGTATAAATTATATATATACATATATATATATACCATTGGCTGTATATGCCATTGACTATATTACTCAGCAGAACTTATATATATATATATATATATATATATATATATATATATATATATATAA
>LUCH01001398.1:0-86635 GCA_013368495.1 Paragonimus heterotremus
CAATACGGTCGAAAAACATTTATCTCTTAAGAGCTTGATATAGCTTCGAGTACATCCACCGCGCGCAGCAATGCTCAGAATGAGACATCAATGTCTTATTCACTGCGCCCTAGAGCTAGGCAGGCCACTCACTGCCAAGTGAGTCAGACTATTGAGTCATTGGCTACGGGTGGGGTCCCCCAAGAAAACCCTATATCCTGTTGTCCCGCAGGTCAGACTTTGAGTCAGAGACTCGGGATGGGGTCCCTCAAGTCAACCACCTTCCGCGGCATAAACGACCGGGAAGTATCAGAAGTTGTCGTTCTCCCGACAGCTACATCATTCACTCAACATGATTTCCTCCTACTGTTTTACCCTCCATTTATCCAGTCTTCCATGTGCCTTCGGGCGATTATTATTTTCTGAGACCAAGACAACTGGGAAACATTGACGCCTTCAATGTCCGCACTCTTCGACAAGTTGATCAGCAAGCTGCTGTGGCAAGTATTCCCTCAAGTCTGGGTATTGATGTGTGATGTGTGTCGGGGACGCGGGTCTACGATTCTAACACCGTCTTCCACTTGTGCTCACCTCTAGATAATTGTCGATCCAAGCGTTTCTCTCTCAGGGTTTCTGGTGACGCTGAGGCTGAATCTCGCGGTCAAGCTGGGGTGGGAATCGCACTGGGTTCCAGGGCAGAGTAACGCTTGCTCGATTGGATCCCAGCGAACAGTCGCTTGTGCGCTGTCGGACTCAATACGGCGGTTAAAGTCTGTCGAGGCAAATCAGAAAGGCGTTGTATATTCATTATGTCGGCGTACGCTCCAACAGAGCTGTTCGGATGCTACCAAGGATGCATCCTATGACGCTCTTGTTGATCTTCTGAGGCAAGCTAAACACTCAGACACCATCATACTAGCGGGCGATTTGAATGCTCAGCTTGGTCGTCTTTCTTCGGATGAGAAGCGGCTAGGAGGTATGTTTGGTGTCCGGGCACAACGCACTGATAATGGCGAAAGACTGCTGCAGCTGTGTGCACCCCACGGTCTGTATATTTCGAGCACCACATTCCAACACAGGAAAAAGTACTGTGTTACTTGAAGACCTCTGCGTGCTTCCCACTCGTTAGCAGTTAGTTACAGTTGGCGCCACTCTGTTTAGGGTTGTCGTGCATTTTGGGGCAACCACCTGGACTCGGACAATGCTGTTGTGCGTGCCCGTTTTGTTTTGTCGTTTGCGCACAGGGCATACGCTCGTAAATGCAAGGTGCTTAACTGGCATTCGAGCGATGAGGATGTAAAGAACGCTTACCAAAAGGCACTGGTGAACAAGTTGCCCATTTCGAGTCAGGTGAGTTATCCTAATGAACACTGGGAACAAATCGCAGAAAAGACAAAGGAGATCTAATCGAAAGCCTGCTTAATTTGCTGTGTTAGATAAAAATATCACCCAGTAGACTGCCGGGTAGTTGACGGACAAAGCCACATGAGGGTCTGACTTTCAATACAATCCGATATGCATATGATTACTTACTTTATCGGTCAAAAATATGGGTTTAGACTGTGATGAGCAGACACTCAACCGACACAGAATCAGCATGGGAAGTACACAGCTTTCCACTCGCCATACCGGAATGGTGATGCCAACCGGTCTTTCATGAGTGGCACACATGTTCCACTTACGTGATCTAGCCCAAATGACTGCTTGTTCTGAGGCAAAATGACAAATATTGACTACCTTCCTCGTTCCCATCGTCAACTGATGTCTGCTCACCCAGAAGCAAACTGCAAACCAATTGACAAGACATCAACTAGCAAGCCCGGGCCCGACGTAAAAAAGATATGACTGTCCAAACGCTGTTTTCCCATGTGCATTAAAGTTCGGGCAACGTTAGCCGCGTGTCCTTCATTCTGCTAGCCTTCGTTATGAGCTTAAAGTGTTCAGGACAGCCGGTGACACGGTAGACAGAAGTATGGTTTGATTGTTTTGGAAGTATACATTGGTCGGAAAGCCACTGTACCACCTCCGGTTATAAAGGAAGCATTATTGGTAACAACATCGAAGGGAAAACAAATGGATATTCAGAACTATAGGTTCGATCAAGGAAGTTTGCTCACCATCCACAATTAAAAGTTATCAAAAAGAACTTCTTTATTGCAATGTTAGCACGAAAATAGTCGAGAAAGTTGCTACCGTCTGGAGTTTACATTGATCGTCTCAAATGTTCTGGAATTCCGCAGACGAGAAGAGGACTTCAACGATCGAAACACGTTAATAACCATTTCCGACTTCTTGAAACATGTCTGATGAAAAATTTTGTTTGTTTTGCCATCTTGCCCCTGTGCATGCGCATAAAGGACATCTGTATATGTAGTATACTATAAGATTTAATAGATTACCACGTTACTACTAACTCATCGGTGGAAACAGAATTTCCGTTAATATTTTTAAAATTCTTTGAATCATGGTGCAACTGATATATTGAAAGCGCTTGGTCTGAATCAGTTGGAAATCCGAGGCAATATAGGCTGCCCACCGTCATTTAGTTGTAAGACGCACACAACGGTTCAGATGATAAACAAAAGGTCGCCGAAATCGGTCTCTCGTACACATGAAAGACAGTCGGATTTTCGGTATTTCTATCTACCCCTGGAAATCACACTATCGAAAATTCGGAAGAAGGGTGGCCAGGTGACTTTTCGAGTGAACCTAAGTATGCTACAGTTGAGAAGTTCTGTTCGAAAACCATTCGACAGTTGGTTGTAGACAAATAATAACTCCTATATTCGAATGTAAGAAGCTTACAAGCTTTCCACAATGGCGGTTGTTTGACAATTGCACTAGTTTCCTTTCGTCTTTGAGGATCACTGGTGGCTCATAGTCTGTATAGTTTACAACATTACAAATGACACCCTTTGCAAGACGATTACAGAAGACTTCTTATTATAGAAAACCAGGAGCTCGTTGCGAGCCAGTGAATGCTATTAGCTTAGGAGTAAATTGAGAGGCTCAGTGGAACCATGTTACTATGAGTGGATATATACATGGGCGTCTCGTAAAATATTGTATGACGGCTCGTCGTGTATAAATGATGGCAGAACTACTGTAAAAATGGGAGCTACCATAAGGCCTGGGCTAGAGAAGTTTAAGTTGCAGCAGTTTCATGTGCTGGCGACGTTTGGAAGTAGTTTGTTGATGATTTCATTGGAGATTTATATGTATGTGTACAAATGGATCTTCTATAAAGTCACATCAACAGACTACTACCAAACATCGCCAGTACATGAAACCGCTGCAGCTGAAGCTCTTTATAGCGCGAACACTATGATAGCTCCCACTTTTGAAGTAACGTTATCGCCAGCCGACATTCAGGATTTTCCGAGATGCCTCCATCAAACCCCCTTTTATTCTGGGCTGACCTACAACGCATGCTTTTGAACGCTGAAGGAAAATCCTCACTAGGATTTGCTCGCTCGATCACAAAACAAGTTCGTACGATGTTCAAATTATAACAACCACAAACACGTGTTTCCAGACTTTTTTCCAATTGCAATGAAAAGCTCCTCCAAAAAGTTTGTTGTCAACTCTAGTTACCGCTTCCACTCAGGTAAAATTGAAAGTGGTGCAATGGATTGTCTTGTACCAGACATAGTGCTGAAATAATCTAAAACTAGGTTGCGTTTTCTAATGAGGCCTGATTTAACTGTTGTGGACTTTGACCTCAAGTCAGCTTCTTGAATGAAATGATCTTTTGACTGGAGCAAACTTTGTCCGATCACTTGTTATAGGTTATTTTGGTAATAACAACAGTAATGCTGATTTGTTGTGACATTCCGATACAGTTGACTTTTTCATTATTGACCCTAAAAGGTATCAAGGGCGATTCAGTTTAACATCCATATGCAAGACTGTGTTGTTCAGAAAATGAACCAAAATAATGATCGTTAGTACATCCAACTCGAAATACGACTGAATCAATGAGTATCGATTCGTGCGATGCATTTTGTGAGTGATGCATGACAACATTACCGGGTTTGTTGTTACTGATCTTGAAACGTGTAATGTGGATTTGACACAGTTCGAAGTGTTGTCTGCTAGGCATCTTTTCGATTTCCTGATTACTCATAGTAGACTCACAAACCAGGCTGATCACCAGACTTTAGATGACGTGTGGTGCTTTAGTGTGGGCAACTATTTAGACAAAACGGCTTGTCTTAACACTGTAGATCTAAGCAGACATGTTACTCAGGTTGAGGAACTGTTCGGTAAAGCAGTACAAGCTGCACTTCCAGCAGGATGATGTTCTTGGTCATTATGCAAAAGCAATTCGAGTGTTCCTTCAGAATATGGTGCCGGGACTTCAGTTATGAAGAACTGAATCATTGGAGCTGCGGTCGCAATCTTTGTAATCGTAAGCTGTCATCGTAATCATCCAGTTCATCTCTTCCTGAGTGGTCATACCAAATTTCAGCACATCGAAGTTATCCCAAAAATTCCAGAGCTGAAATGGTATATAGAACGGCCACCTATGCTGATTCGATGACAAACGTTTCCTGTGTAATACTGTGTAAGTAGGAAAATGAAGACCCATTCCGACCATCATTTGTACAGTTGATTCAAAATTTGCTTATACGGTCACCTATTTTGTCAAACGCCACAACCTAAATTTGAACAAAAGGTGTCAGCGTAATGTAGTCGTTGTTCAATGCGAGAAAGGACATGATGGATTGTTTTGGGTTCAGTGCCAAGGTGATAGGTTCAAGATGAAAAGTTAGGATCACTTTTCTCTAAGCCCAAATTATCTGATGTACAGCGACGTCTCCCGTAATTACAACCCTCGAGAAACGTACGAAATTTTCCGTTCTGGATGAACCAAAGATTATGAACGGTTTCCTTATATGAATGAAAAACCAAAGTCTACATTTCAGTGGCTGAATTGAAAGAAACTTCAAAACCAGAATGGAGCTGTACATGTCCTTCCATAGGTAAACCCCTTCTTGGAAGCGTTGTTAGATAATATACTTAAGCTAACAGACGAAACAGAAGGAATGCATCTTGCTTTCTTCTACTGGCGGAGGAATCATCATGAACATCTCTATAGTTATGTCAATACCAAGTCATTAACAAAGTATGCGTAATACATATGTGACGAAACGACGCCCGATATTAGTGCAGGAATAATTATCAGCTTTAAGTGCATACTAGGAAAACTGACTAACAGAATACAGTGTTCTCATAGTTCTGCTATAAGGAAAGGCGAAATTAGGAACCCATTCACTACAGTGCAAAAGCGCACCGTTTGTGAGGTCTTTCGCAAGATCAGTACCGTGATCCGACAGTAGTTCACTGGTGAGCATGAACACTGTCTGCTCTACTTTAAACGTAATCACTTGTTTTGTGGTCGTTTAGGCATCAGGGCAACTCATCCCAGTCACGCGTCCATGATGACTAACATGTGTCAAGACAAGAATGTGATAGGTCATTAACTGAACATCGAAAACCGGCTGCTACATGATTGTCGCTGTCCTCAGGATGTAAACTTCCAACGGACAACGTATATCTCAGATCGTCAAGATTAGCTTACAAACAACCACGAACACGGTCATTGCCAGTGCTAAATGCGAACAATCCACTACAATGGAAGTCGTAAAACAGGTTATCGCTGCTTGTTGCCATAAGAGTAAGTCCTACAAGCGAACGTTAAAACTAGTATTTGTGCTAATAAAAGTATACAGACTGGATGTGCGCATAATACGAAACTGATTGGAACAGATTTGAGCGACAGTTGGAACTTACCAGCTGAGGAATCTGGGTGCGAATCGCTTTCCACAGCCACCGGTTCCGTTGGAGAGGCGATGACAGCAGACGGGCTATCTTGAAAAGTATTAGGAAAACCATATTTAAACACATGATAACAAACGGCTTCAAGAGACAAAAAAGCGAAGCACAATTTCGTCCTACTTACTCCAAACTAGGGTTCAAGAGCAAGCGGCAAGCCACGCGGGTACTCAGAAATTTGGACTCAGTTACCCACCTAATCCGCGTTGTCGTACGGAATTACATAAAATGTGCCACACTACTTATAAGTAACATAATTTCAATGGTCAACCATGGCGCTGGTGGCTTCCAGCGCGAACGCTGAGAAATCCCGCTTGGGCAGACAATGTGCCGGATTGTTTGGTGGAATCCATGTGAAACAGTAGGCAATTGAGAGTGAATGTGAAATTTCCGAGCTTGCCGCGTTTGGACATGCCATTTCTGTCACTGGAAGATTATTCTTTACATTATAAATAAACAGTCGCTGGTCTTGGTAAATTAATTCCTAAACTGCCCATAGCTGATCAGAGATTCTAAGCTCAGTTAGATATAAGGCTGGTTCAGTTTGAGAAGGCGACACCAAACTCGATCGTTTTCGTTGTTATTATTCACCGATCATGCATATTTTTGTTACCGCAGGGATTTCATGTCCAGCTCAGGTTTTCATTAGGCAATCGTGTGGATTATTGTGCCAGTGACCTCACGTAGAGAGCGAATACTCTATCAACATAAGAATCCTGGCCACCTTGCTGGGTTGAATAACTTCACATTTGTGGCATTAACCAACTATTTTTCGCAGAACGGTCGGCAAAATAATCACCACTGGCCTTGTGAGGTCCCTTATAGGCCACCTATTGTGGAATCAGTAAAAAGTTGACATTGAGATATCATGTTCTCCTTATTGCAAACTGTTTAGGTGAGTAGTGAGTGTATTACAAACCCTATGCGCCCGTGTTTTGAAATTTCCTCTCAAAAACACGTTCGAGATGTGTGACATTCTGGATAGGGCTAATGTAAAAAAAAAAGTTGTGTTCTTCTGACTAAGTTCGTCGTACACACGTGTTTCATCATAGGAGTGAGCGTTATTTGACAATACAGTAGCTCACAATCCAAAGCTGCTTATCCCACTCAATATTGTGAAAAACCTTGGGCTTACTGTCCGCTGAAACTAAGTTGAATGGTTCAATTTAGCCTTTAGAACGAGGGATATAGACAGATGAACGGGGTCTCTGTGGGTAGTCCTCCGTAGCCGGTTTTGGCGAGATTACTCACGTCTGCCGTTGAAACACGTCTTGCAAACGGATAGTCTGTTAAACTGGCAATATGTGGGTGGCAGTTTTATCCGTGCAAGTTAAAAGGGCAACAGAAAACCTACTGGATTCATTGAACTTATCGCACTTAAACCTATCGTAGTCATCTGAATTTGAAAAAGAAGATACACTAGGCTTTGTGGATATCAGTACTAGACTACGTGCAGATGGCGTTGTGCTCGGTAAACCTCACAACCACCTGAGGTGAAAAATAGCTAGACTTCATCCATTTCTCACTTATCCAGCACAAATGTTATTTGATTCAACGTCTATTTCAGAGTATGCAAACTGTATGAATACAAGATATACATTATCTAAAATTGAAATTTGTTCTTCAGCTCAGTGGTTACTGGTGGTTACCTACTGGAAATTATTAATGATGAGTAGTAGGGGATTTGGATTTTCATTTAGATTGAACATCACCCACAATTGATCGCAGCTGTCGCATTCCCATAGACTTTCCAGACGGCCCATTTCGAAAAGAAGCACTAGACTTGAGTTTCGCTCTCATTAGAGCAAAAAGTGTCGAACCTACAGCCGACGTTCGCTTCGAAGAAGTTTGTGCACAGAGAACTTTCAAATAAAGAAAACAATATGTTGTTTCTAGCGCAGCACTTGGCGCTAGTCATCCAGTGTACGCATGGTGCAGTCAGACTGCGCTTATTCAGTCCTGCTAGGTCACTAACATTCTGTCAGACTGAGATGCAGATACCAAAACCATTTATCTTACATCGACTTTACTAGTTCATTGGTGGCTGCAATCATGCTTATACTGGCAGATCTGATTGACCCCGTTGACAGGAAAAAGAAAGACGTCCCTACATATACTGAGGACCTAATGCTTAGCGTGTCCTAATACAACCCTGCTGGATAACTCAAGCCGGTTACATCAGTCTCCAAACCCTAAATGTGATCACTCCGATAGACGCTTTCCTTAATCCCATACGACGTTACGAGCCCGTCATCCTTAAGTCGTTCGAGGCACTGATAGTCACTTGTAACAACTAGTCCTCCGTATGCAAAGAGCATTGATCTTGAAACCTCTTCACTTCCGGTTTCGACCACTGACATACCAATGTATGCACGCGTTTCATTTACCCGCCCGAATTGTTTGACTGGTTTGTGGTTCACCGCTGTCATGCACTGAAAATGATGAGAAAAAACGACATGGTGTTAAGACCTTACAAAGCGGATCTTTTGATGTCGTTATTACAAGTAATTGAAGTACCGGTTTTCGAATGTTCGAATTTGGACAGCATCATCTCATGTTGAAATGAAAGCCCGTTTATCATATTAACAGATGGAAAATTCAACAAATTCAGAGGCACCTCATTAGCTTGCAGTAAAATCGTCGTAAGTTCTTTGATACTGCAGTTATGTTGTGATACTCCCATCGTGTTGTCCAGTTCGGTTGTCCAGAAATGATTCCCATTGGCCATTCAGTCATCACAGGTAAAACATGCGATCCAATCGCACCAAACGTTGCTCGTGAATTGACCAAGTAACAGTCTAGCTAGGCAATTAAGCCGATCAGGATTAACTTGCTGTTATTCTATTAGACTGCAACTAGAAGTCACTCAGACAGTATCATTCCTTAACGAGATTAATCAAAAGATCTTTGTCGCACCACATCAGACACACACAACTGTGCACACAATTGGGCACAATAATTTTCTAACATTTTATCGTCACTTATTACGAGTTCAATGGGCTAACTGTTGACCGGCTCGAAACGTCCGCCTACCTCTCTTGGTCAACACAGCTACCGGTTGCTGTCGCTGCTCCTTCCCATCAAACGACCAAACAAGAAGGTCATCAGACGACACTAGCCGATAAGCTATTTTGTCACCTTCCTCGGACTTTTAAAGGTGTACAGTGTACACGTGAAGTATATATGAGAATAAGTACAATGCAAATAGATAACTAAAAGTTGCTGACATGTTGGGAGTCTCAGTCTACTCGATGAGGATGTGTGTTGACGAATCTGTGAGGGTCATACCAGACAGTCGCTCGTCAATGTCGAACGCTTCACGCTTGCTCCGGCGTCACCTGGCAGAGATCGAACAAAGCAAGATGGCCTGCCTGTACGAATCATTTTAGCGCACACAAACGTATGTTGTCGAGCCTGATGGCAATGACCTTTGTCGTGGACACCAAGTACACTCTGACAACTCTGGAGTTGCTGTGTGCATCCATCAGGAATAGAAGAAACAGGTCTATGAAGTGATTCGCGGGTGCCTGTTGGGCAGTGTGCTTTAACAGAACATTTTCACGGCTGAAGGAAAGATCCAGAAGGATTCTAGCGTGAACTGACTGAGGAAACCTATTTCGATAGTCAATCTCCTGAATCGTTTGGTGGACTCCATATAACGCGGTAGGTTGGGTTGACAAGCGAGTCCAAATGCAAAATTTCTGAGTTTTCGGCGTGGTTTCCTGACTCAGCTTGTAGAATACTTGCAGCGTCTGGGCACGTCGTTCGAATCCAATCAAAGTCCAACCATTTCGCAGCCTGATCTCTTTGAAATTATTACTTCTGCAACACTAGTTATCAGTAAACATTACGCGTCACGTTAACACACGGCTTTAAGTCTGATTACCGAGGCGTTCGTTTTGACACAACAACCTCGCCGGTTTCGACCACACCAGCACGTAGTGGCCGACATTCAATCAGTCTACCTGATTTGCGTTAATTGCTAAATGGATTGACGTTTTCAGCCATTCCGACAACCTTAGCAGAATTTTTATTCAACCCTAGCTATTCATCAAAATCAGTGAACTCTGCTGAGCTAATCTGTCCCTTTGTAAGGATTTCGTTTGTCTTCGCACACCATTAGTCTGTCACAATCAGCCAGTCTGACATAGTATTGATCATGTCCATATATCGTTGATTCTCAACCTACTGGTTGAACTCAGTTTTGTTTAATTACTCATTTCCAGTCCTTCACGTAAACCTCCGGATAAGTGACCGTCTGGCCTGGTCTAAAGAAGCCTCCTTTTCATAACTGAAAGATCACTGTTAAACATAGTTGTCTACTGCTTGCAACTTACTAAAAAAATCCTTGGGTACTTTCGGTTCCATAAATGAAACTTTCATAATGTCAAATCTGTAACGGGTTGTTCTTAGTTTCCTCTTTATTGTCATGTGTAGTAACTAACTATATCACCGGAAGATGCTAGCTAACTAAGGGCTACTAATGGTTACCGAGAGATTTCCCACTTGGCTCTTTTTCAGGCTGCATTTCGTCTTCTCCTGTATCCATGGGTTGACCAACGAGTGACCGGTCTGTAAAACACAAGTTGAAATTGGTATTATCTATCAGTGTTGGTTGTCGTATTACTATACTCATATCTTATTGCCATTCTATACAAGTGTCTCCTAATTTTAATGGCAAATACTTGATAAGGTAAAAATCACTAGTGAGTTGTGGTGATGGTTCTTGCAATTACATATTAGAAGTAGGCATTATGAGTTTTGGGTCATGATCTGATATCCTGCCAAAAAAGTCAAATTAATCAGATGAAGAGAAATGTTCAGGAGCGTTTAAGAGATGAGGTAATCAAAAATATGACTGCAAAATTCGATTTAATTAGGATAGCTGAATCTTGTCTCACAACCCTGCGGTTAAAACATCAATTAAGCTGTCCAGGGTTAATGACTGCATGAAGTGACCTCTTCAACGAACCAAAGAAACTGAATGGAGAAGGTGAGTAGCTCTTCCCGCACTCTACTTAGGTCATCCTCCTGAAAATCCAGCTGGATAACTGGATCGAGGTTTCTTCTGGCTTCCTTTACATATCCTTAAGATACTATTATTGGTCTTGCCATTACAGACTTGGCAGTGAGATGATTACTAACCGCATCTCTGCATAAATATTCCCACATTAGCAATTACCCCTCCAGTCTCAAAAGGTTTCTGAATCACATGCAAAGCGTTAGCAATAAACACAGTTATCGACCGTTTACAGGTTCTTTCAGAGATTGGAATTCCTGACCTTCACTAACTCGTTATCAGTTTTTAAAACAGGCAACGTGGTATCTGACATTAGTGGAAACCGGTGATACTGAGAAGAGCCATTGACTTCAGCGCCGTGGTTTCTGTTTCCTTGGTAGATGATCAACATCGCAAAGGAAGGCATGAAATGCCAACAGACTTGTATTTGCGTTAAATTACCCCCGTGGAATTTGTTCACTGTCCTCAGGATCCGGACAGCCAGGCCATCAACGTTTACATCGCTGGACACTGAATTAAATATTGGTATTAAGAATGTAAGTGTGGCCGCGTGCTTGGTGGATTTTGACAACACTGTGCAAGCAACATTCGGCACAGCGATCTTCATGAGAAGCAGACAAACTTGATAACGAAGTACGAGGAAGAAACGTCTCCCTTTACAGGGTCGTAAACATTGTCCAAGAAACCTTGTATACAGACTCCCCGTTGTAATTTTGTTAGGAGGCAACCTCATCAAAACAATCTAATCAGGACATCGGTGACGGCTGAGAAAATCAGACAAAGCACTCAGGGGCACGTCAGACCAACTAGCAGGAGACGTGCAACTGAGCGTGGGTGTCGCGACAGGAGAATACGTGCAAGTGAATGTGGGTGTCACGCCAGCCCGAGAACTGATGCCTATGGAATTGGCCTTACTTGGCCACTTGGCAGCGAAGTGGCCTAAACAAGCAGACAGTGAATCAATAAGTAAATGGCCATATTTGGCCACTAGTTCATGATATATATTTACAGGCATTTTATTCGTTTGTCGAACTGGTATTTTACAATACAGCGTGTTTGTCTGCAATCGTGTTCTTCTTGTCTCTGCGCAAGTAGAGTGGGTGAAGCCGCATAGCAGGGACCCAGGTCAAGCAGTCAAACCGTATTAGAACGTTCGGTAAGGAAAAGGCGCTTTACGTCAAATTTAACCACCAGTATGTATGCGACGGACACCTTTCGTGGTCACTGGTCACCGTCGTTTAGTCCTTTCACATCATTTCCAGGTAGCATTGGCTACCTGATAGTTTTACGCTGAAAGCCAGCACACATTTCATTCGTTTTTCATCGAGTCAACTAACCGAGGCGTACACTCAAAGCACATCTACATTCTTTTGTCTGCTCTAGTAAACTTCGCAACGCGAAAATAGTGCTTCAGATGAAAACAAGCGGGTGGACGTCACAGCAACCGACATCAATGTGTTATGTGCATTCGAATGGAAGCTAAGCATACAATTGGTGTATACCCATATAGTTACAGGTGGTCAAAAAAGTTAATATCACGGACTACTAATCGTTGAAAACAGACGAAGAAACAGTGTTTGCAGGCCAAAAAGCTATCACAGAAACTAAATTACGGAAGAAGACCAGTGGTCAAACAGAACGAGAGGGACGTGCAGCCTAGTAGAGAATGGATAAATTGAAGAATCGTTGGCATAGTCTCACGAATCAACACCTAGAAGTAAACAAACGCTTAAAGGCGCAGACAATGGACAGCAAAAGTCATTTACCTTTCTTGTCCACAATGGTTGCCAATACTAACTTCTGCCGTGCAATTTCTGAGTCCGACAACGTACACAGTAAACCATTTCATGAGAAGCATTTTGGTGGGATTGGAGTGAGAAAATATCGAGCTTGTGGTCTTTACAATAAAATTATACAGACGTCTCTACATACTCTTTTCGTTTTTTTCTGTTTGGATTGTCGAATACAGACTGAGTGATGTCCATAAACAGTTATGAATTACTAGAAAAGTACACTGAGGTTATCTGCTATCATTCTGTAGAACAACCAAGAGATAACGTTGTCCAGTCACCCTGGACCAAATGGGTAGCGTTGTGACTAAACCCAGTGGGCCGTCGGTCCCGCACTTAACCCGCTATCATCAAACTGACAAAAATCATTAGGTCGTCTTTTCGCCTGATTTATTGTAAGATCGGACCAGTTCCACCAACCACATTCGTAAACAAATTAGCTAACCAACTGCCTACCTTTTAGGTACCCAACTGTGCCAGACCTAATTGCTCGTATGTGACACCGAATCCAACGGATAGGGAACGTGTGGGGTCTGTACATGCTAAGTATACGCAACAGACACTACAGCATTTCCTTCCCCTTGTGGTCAACTTAGTTTCAATAATACAGCGCAACCTGGATAGTGGGATGGCTCACGATTCACGTGTTGAATGTCTGCTGTTGGATAAACTCATAGAAGTGTGACAGTCCAGCAAATTCAGTAGTTTTGACGTAGATGTTCCAGCTATCAAGTGAGTAACAAGGTACAAGGTGGAAAACTGCCGAAACAACACGTGCAGTGAGTGGGATTGTGAAAGATTTTGTTTGGTGAGGTGCTCAGCTAAATTCAGATATCTAGCGAGTGGGTCTGAACCAAATCAACAAATCTTTCAATTTACATTTCTATACAAAAGTGATTACTGTCAAGTTTCACCGCGATTAACTCACCTGTTATCAAAGGAAAGTTTGTCCGAGGCACCGAATGTGAGCTTCCGCCGCTGGAAGCGGGTGACTGTAGTCTTTCATTAAACTTTAAGTCATCCGCAATGTCAATTTTGACTTCAAGCAAGGCGGATGACTTCCTTTTAGTTGACGGCCGAGAAGGACTCGATTTGAAAGATTTCCGAAAGACTTCCTCCGATCTACCCAAGTCTCTTGCTACAGCGCCTTTCAGTTTTCTTTGCTGATTTGTAACTGCTTTCTGTTTCACTTGTCTAAGTGGGGGCAGCACAGTTCGGCTTGTGGTAGTTTGCATTTCCCCTTGAACATCCATGTGCTTTCCAAGAATGTGTACTTGGTTTTCCGCTATTGCAACGGTTCTCGAGTATATCATTTTTCTACGGCAAATTTAAACAGTTAAACCGAGTTTCAATTATGAAAATGGTGGACATACATGAACACATCGACACATTAAAAACTAACCAAAATCTAAATTGTCATGTCATCAAAGGATAAAAAACTTATCCACGTTCGGTTGGAAAGAATATCTGTCATCGTATATAATCACAACATTCATAATCACTATCCAGGCTATGATGGTGATATGAATGTGTGACGAGCCCCCATTACCACGGAACTCGAATCAAATGCTTTTATTCGAAGTGGTTGGTTGGGAGCCATATATGAACGCGAAATGTACAGTCACTTGAGTGAACTCCAAATTATATCAAAAAACCTCATTAACATTAGTGAGTGCTACTGACAGACAGTTCTGTCAAGTCTTGAGTGGCCAACTGGTTACTGCTTTCCACGCCCCTGATTAAGTGGAATCGGTTGTTTAAATCTGATATATGTTCGAACAATTTGTTTTTAATATCACTTCTTACGAGTGAACTCGACTCAGCTCCTGAACGCCATTTTGACTATCTGACGTTGATCGACTTCAGATCTGCTCGCAACACCTTACATGTGAACTGTGCGTTTTCTGCTAGCTGACTAAAAGCTGTCGAGGTCCAATCTGATTTCTACCTTTTTGGCCAACTGCCCTTCTCAGGCAAAACAATCGTGTGGCTGCTTATTGCATGTCATAAAAAGTTGCTTAATGTGGCTGTCAGACCCAAACTAATGTCCGTCGGACACTGAGGCTGACTGGGTAAGATTTACCTGTCATCCTGTGATCAACTTCTGTGACAGCTTACGACTGTGCAAATTTTAACGTTCTTACTGACTTCGAAAACATAGATAACACCACGATCCGGACCTCCAACGAAGTTTGATGGATTCCGCTGACTATTTTATCCACTCCAGAATGATTGTAATGCTAGTTTTGTCAGCTAGCGAAATGTTAATGTATGAGATATCAAGGACAGTGCTCACTTTCGTAGTTTCTGTGTTTTTTTGATAACTTAGGGTTTAAGGATGGACACAGCCACCTAAAAGATTGTTTCAAACCTTTGAAGGTCAAAATGCGGGAAATCTAAATTTTAAGCTGGTGGAATTCAGTCTACCCCCTCACAAAATATGCTAGTGGCTGGCAGGTTGCGAATTCAAGTAGGTATCGCATAACCAATCCTATATGGGGTGCGAAATTACACTGCATGAGCCTTAGTTGTATGTTTCTGATACAAATAACGAAAGCTATGAAAAACGAGACTATGCACTGTCCATCTGCTTTTCCTTCATTGTCTAGTAGTTGTTAGGATATATAGGGAGTTTATGGATTTAGATGAGACCCAACCGTGAAAAGTCAGAGCTTCGGCTGGATTCGAACCAGCGAAAGAAACACCATGCACCTACGCGGCAAGCGCTCTACCAGCTGATCTACGAAGCTACGCCAGGAGCTCCGAAATTTCACATTTGGACCCCATTACCAACCCGTCCTACTGTCTCGTATGGAATCCACCAAATGATATAGGGGATCGACTGCCCTGACAGGATTTCTCGAACAGTTCACGCTGGAATCCACCAACGCCACTGTTGAGCACAGAAATTGTACTACTAATAAGTAGTTTGGCAGATTTATGAATTTAAATTGAAAGAAGCTGGGAATGCTTATTTACATTTGAATCCATATTGGACGAAATAAAAAGACGATAAATTATCGGTGGATATTTCCAGTTTCAGCATTTCACCAATACTATGGTTACAAATTATAAAAGGTAGAACGATGTGTTGAAAAGAAACCCAATTACAGTCTACTGGGCACCTCCGCGTACAACACAGAAATGCTAATAAAAACCAGACTGGAAAGTTCAAGCGTACCCTCTTCTTGCTGCACTCATTATCAAGCTGTTTGAAGAAAACATATTATCTGAAATGTGTGTAGTACGTCTGTGCCTGAATTCCGAAATAGTTACGATAAATTTTAAATGGATGTTCCAGACCGCACTAACCCGAAAACTGATTTTGAGCTCTCTGCATGCTAACCGATCCATCTGATGCCGTGACTTTAGAGATTTACTTTTGAGATAGCTGTGTGAAACATATTTTCTGACGAACGACGGGGTTTCTAGAGGGGCATACGTTTTAAGAGTAGGGTTTCCTTGACATGTTACTCATTTATTAAGAACTACTCCAGTTTAGACGGCCAGTCTAGATGAGACAGTGGACGAAGCACCTTAGAGAACTTTGTGGCTCTTTTGAAATCTGGTTGACAGGATCACTTTTTTTTCAATACACGGGTAACACTCATAGACATTTAACTCAAGATGTTTAGGCCTCAGAGATACAGAAATGGCTACGTTATAGAGAATTGCAGAGCAGAAGTAGTTAGAATTTCGACATGCTGAAGGTCGTTTAGTATATATAAACTGAGTCATAGGTATTCGATTGGTAAGTTATGTTCAAAAATGAAGACTACTCGTTACTCCTCTTTAAGCTGATTAGTGTCGTGACAGTTACAAACGAACCTTTCGTACGGTAAGCTCAGCTATGTAGGAAACCATTCCACCGAGTTTTAGCTTTACGTCCGTTGTGTAAATAAACCAAGCCATAATAAGCCATTTAGAATTTTTTCATTAAGCAGAATTCATACGTAAGACGATGACCTAACAGTAGCGTTAACACTGCGAAAACCAGTGCGCAACAATTTGATTATTGTGAGTCCCTGACCACTGTTAACGGATTGTCCTGTTTTATCTGGTTACTTTTGTTATCCTGCAGGGTAGACATAAGGTAACACGTTTCCTTCTCTTATACTACAGTAATTCTTTCTCACATAACAATAAAATTCTCTCCCAAGTAAACTTTTCAGGGGTCATATTTCGAATCTTTTCCAATTGTCTTGACTCGTTGGCTAAACGTCTTGTCCACTCCCCAAGAAGTTGTGTCCTCTAAGGTGTAATTTTCTCCCGTTCTTTTAATTACCACATGTGAGCCTCAGGTTCGTTTCAAAAGACTTGCTTCTGTCTAACCATAGAGATTATGTCTTTGTTGGAGTTCCGCCTCCAAATGCATCTTCCTCCCGTATTCTGCAGCAGTCATATCGAACCGTCCAGTTGGTTTGCAGCATACTTGCTGTGACCGCAAAAGATGTTTAGCCTATGAAGTTGTTTATTGCGTGAAATCTCGCACAAACTGTGTGAAAACGTAGGACAGCTAGTACGTACACTCATGGTTGATGTGCATTTACGGACACTGGGCAGCAGTATATTGTTATTCGCCTTGGTGACACGTCCGCTGTAGTAAGTACACACCGTAGCAATATTCGCTTCTTGTCCCTTGTCTTCCTGGTTTTGATACCTGACCTTCAGTTCCCGAAAGTATACCCTGTACTACTCATAAACGAAGCTTCATTTTATATAACACACTGTTTATTCCTCAACACCTTCAAGTGAGTTGATGTATTACTGTCCTTGTTAAAGGATCAAACCGATAATAACTATTGATTATTACCTGAGACTACAAGTTGTAGTGTAATTCCCTAAATATTCATCCGTCACTTCAAGTCACAGTTTAATTTGGTCTCCACATGTTAACAGAGTTTTTAATAAGTGAGGTGATTGATGCCCTACCTTTTACGCCTAAAATCCTATTTAACCCCGCACAAATTAGTCCTTCAATTAGTGAATATACACCTTCTGTTTACTGGTTACACTGCCTTACCCATACTTCCTCTAGGTTTCTTATGCACTTGTCGTTTCAGTTTCATTAAGCAAATCGACCCTGGAGGTCACTAGGTGGCTAGACTACAAAATTGTGTCTGACATCAGTCGTTTTCTGTAGCCCGATGTTTCAAAACATATGACCAATGTATCAACCTTCTCCAAGTACATATGTATATTCCCGTACCGGTACCCATGTATTTTTTGCTGTCCTTTGCTCGTGGTGGTTTCATATTACTCCTCAGTTGTTGCACGATAATAGAATCTGATGCTGCCTGTAAAAGACTTGATCACACACTCTGCCGAAGTACACAAATAAGTTTTTTGACTTCGCCTGATTTGACTGCTTTATGTCTTCTTAGGACTATAAAATTGGATGAGCAGGTGATTTTCAAGAAGTTGTGTAGGCTAGTTACAAGTCTTCAGTTGTGTCCTGGGTTGAATGGTTGAAAGTTTTGTGAAAAACATCATTTTGCGCAAGTAGTATGGCGACAGCTCTTTGTTTGCCTTACATGCTATTTGAAACCACAGGCGTCCTCATAATTAGCATGAGAAAAGTGCATCTACGAACAAGGTGCCAGTGGATAACTTAGTAGCATAACGATTTTGGAGAGTAACACCAAGTATTTGGAGTGAATACGAAGGAAATTTATGTTTAAAAGGTAAACTTTCATCGACGATCTGTTTGAAGTAGAGGAGTAGACACCATGATAAACAGAACATGAGAAAATAGTCTGGTTTGGTTCATAGATGAGAAGTAAACCACTTCACCGATCTTATTACAAACATACAAGCAGCAATTAATGGCATATAATTTACTTAATTGTGTTAGTAACGGACAGCACAAATCGACGAATGTCAGGAGAGTGAAGGTGCTGTAATTTGCACTGACTCGTCGGCTAGGAAAGATATTAACTTTTATGGTTGTTGAAGTCTAATATTCATCCAAGCACCAAGCTCAAAGCAACTCGTCAAGCGAGCAACCTATGATGAATGTTGGCGATTTGTACAAGACTAGATTGGTAATAAACAGTACTCAACCGAGAAATGTGGAACACACCATCTACCAGGAGGTATCGCTGGCTCAGTTTATCACGATCCAATAAAGTGAACTCATCATCATCATCATCATCATCATCATCACAGCCATGAGCCTGACCAAAAGGTACTGTGGCTCGGGCCGCCGCTCAACTCAACAGTGTCGTGGAATATCCTAGAAGAAGAAGAAAGTTACTAAGAATGTTGAGAACAACCAGCAGGCGAAAATGAACAAGTTGAGTAAGTGACAAAATTAAGTGGTCAGAAAGAATATACACGATAAAACACATTGCCAACGGGCAAAATGACACCGGTAAACATTTTGGTAACCATCAGGAACAAACTACATGTGATTTCTCTTCTTGAAGGATTGAATCTCACGTAAGGTGTACAAATTAGCCGATCATTGGAGAAGAACGAAAACCACATGATACCACTTCAAGTTCCAATACAATCTGGGAATCAGCCGGTCACATAGAAGTTGGGAGTTGTATAATACCTGTGTCTAGAACCACAAGGATTTTAGGTTTAAAATTATTCTTTGGAGCAGAAACTGTTATTTCGAAATTTGCTGTTATTGTCAGTGTTTTCAAATGATGGCAATCATTTTCATGGACATATAGCAGAGGTTGCTCCCGCTCGCAAGTGAGGCCTGTTGGTCTACATACTTGTCTTTGTTTGTCAACCTGATGGGATTGAAAGAAAACCAGCCTGTTTTCAAAAGCTATCGGAGTTGAGAACGTTCCAGGATAGAAATATCCTCAACCGTGGTTTTGCATTGGTTTGCAAATCAGCTGCGACTAACTGGAACAGAATGGCTTAATTGACAACGCGCTGTGTCTGTCGTGGACATAATAGTTCATCAGAGACCAACGAGATAAGCCCAGAATCAAAAATGGTCATGTAATTTGGGACAACAGAAGTTCAGAGAAACGTTTGTTCAAGCTAGCTTTTAAAAACAATGCCCGCATTTTTACTAAATGACTCACGTGCGTTTAGGCTTCGGCGCTGCAACCACAGGCTTCAAGCGCGATCGAGGAAGTGGCAACTCAGGTAAAAGTAGTGCTGGTTGATGGCTTGGGACATCATAGCTTTGTGGCAGTCCAGATGGGGTGGTATCTCTTGATTCTGTTTGTGTTACGTAGCCATTTACCGCTTGTCGTTGTGCGTGCTGGCTATGTACTGATTTGCGAGTATCTGATAGCCTTGTGACAGTCGAAAGGTCGGGTGTTCCTCTAGCTAATAGTTTATCTGGATAGTCAACTGTGGCCTCTGCAACATCCCCGCTCGTTGCACCATCGAGTGAACCAAATTCCACAAGCTGGGTGTCATTCAATTGAAACAGTTCTTTGGAGGACTGGACATAAATGGGAATAAATCAAAAATGGTTATGAATCCAAAAAGAAAGTGTAAACGATGTGATTCAACACTTCCTTAGGATCCCGAGAAATGACATAAGTTTCTGTTTAAAAAGTTTTTTAGTAGTCATTCTGCGCAGCTTGAAGTTCTCTACTTTTCGAAGTGCTAATAACCAAACATATTACAGTTATTTCGCTATTGAGAATGGTCAAAAGAGTGGTCCTAGCATAGTCCATGTGATATGTTAATGATTTCTGATGATCAGTTATACTCAGTAATTTGGTTGACTGCACATCACACCCTATCATCTCACAAGCAGCAAGCTAATGTGCTAGGCTTGATGAAAATAACAGCCATCGTTTGCGAAATACTACTTCTGCTATCATTCTATTCTACCTGTAAACATAAACTCAAAGTTGTGATGAATACATAATTTCCGCAGTATGACAGGAAGCAAATGTAAAGTGAGCGTCGTCATCATCATAAACAGCAATATATCAGTGATTCACAGAACCATGCAACTACGGAGGAAAAGATAGAATCCAATTAAGAAACAGAAGAAATAGGGTCAAGTTATTGGAAACCCTACTGTCTAAACTCAAACAAGCCAACGGTACGATTCAAACCCATGACCAAGCTTTACACGAGAGTTGGGTGATACACAAAATAACCTCCTTGCAGCGTTCACTGCAGTTCTTCATTGACTACAACGAATTACAACTGATGGTGAATAGAAGAGGACCTTAGTTCATAACGATTGAACGCCACTCACAGCCGATCGCAGCTGTCGCCCTCTCACTGGAGATTGTTGTTGCCCTGTTGACCCCGACAGATTGGTACACGACAAAGACTTGTCAAGGTGATATCACGGAAGTCATTAACTTATTGAGCGATCTTGCGTTCAGTAGTCAGTAGTAACGGATATGTGGTTATGTAAATTGTTAGTAAGTAGTTGGGGGTTTGGTTAACATGAATTGAGCAATACCGACAATCGATAGTAGCCTTCGCATTCCAGTAGTTATTCCACTCAATCCCTTTCGAAAAGAAGCATTAGAATTAAGTTTCGCTATAGTGAGAACTCATCAACAGTGCATATCCTTGCCACAGCCATGATTAGAACCCCGCCCACTCAATCTCCTCCATACCACTCCCCTTTACAGGCGACCGGACAATTTGAACATGACTCAGAATTGAATCTGACTGGGCTCTTGCATGTGATAATTCAATCGCGTCCAATGTGAGTTCAATGACGCGGTGGTCAATACGGTTGCTCCATGAAACGGTGGCCGGAGTTCTGTTTCAGGGTACAGAAAATTAGCCCGGACATGACAACGATAAGTAGTACTAACGAGTTCTGGACAAAACGAAACTCGAGTTTGGTGCTTCTTTCTTTGCGGTCGTAGAGAACTGTGAAATCTTAATGTAGTCGGATTTTAGATAACAAGTGAAATCGAACAGGCTGTCATCGATAAGGATTTACCAGGCAGATTAGAAATCACCTGCAGAGCTCAGCAGCGACTGATACCTCGACGTTTTCCATATAATGTGAGATAAATTAGGGCGCTGCAATGTACCATGTAAAAATCGGAAGCTGCTGCCTTGTTGCAATTAGTTTACGATGATAAGCAACCGAATAATCCTTCCAAAATATTAGAGTTATGTAAAGAAACCACCATTAACTTACTCGAGTAAACGGTTTTAACGTGTATTTGAATAAACTTACTGAAATTGAACTTGTTCTGTCATACGATGCAGAACCACTTTCCACTCGGTTTACCTTCAACAAAGCTTCCGTTGAGGTTGTTGGTCCTTCACTGGAGGTCAACGAGATTTTCTTCGCAACAGAATAGTGACGCGAGGTTCTCCTACTATTATCCAATTCTGTCAGGCTACGTATAATTTGGTGGAATTTAAAATACAGACAGGATTTCGCACACTGATAGGGACTGAGTATCATAAAAATAATCCACTAACATACGACAGGTGATCTAATACAACTAGTCTGAACGTGATGAATAAGCTTATTTTCTGTGTAGCAATCTTAGATGAAACACAGTACAATCAAAATGTTCACACGGGCAAGGCAAACCTGTGTACACGACAGTCTTGCGGGAGAGCTAGACTTGATTACTTCTGTTTTATAGACAAAAGGTTAACCCATAAGGTTCATAGATAGGCACAGTAGACGAAAATTACCACCCGAAGAGGTGGTCCCTCTAGAGAAAAAGAAGGTCTACATAGAGATGTATTTTATGAGTGACTGTAACATGCATCAAACAACACAACGGTTGAATAATTCAATCAAACGAATTTTCAGTGCAATCGAACTCCGAGTAATCGCTCGGACTCAAAAGTTATTGGTATCCTCAGTCAAAATAGATCAGCCTATCGGTGCCAACTCACCTTGTATTTACCAGTTTGTATGTAACTGCGGAGAACGTTGTATAAGCAGAACCGATAAACGCTTGAGGTCCAAAATAAAGGAATATTTACCCAAATAGGTCCGTGTTACAGGTAAACGGCAATGTTGCTGAAACAAGCAAACAGCCAGCGTCCACAGTCGCAAGACAAGTCCTGACCACTGGTCACGTTACTGACCCAGGTTGTGCATTCAGAATCCTATTACATCACTCCAATCCAAGATCCTTGCGGTTTGCTGAAGCGGTCGCAATCAGTCGGCTGAAGCCGACCCTGTGTGTTCAGAAACAACTGTTCGTGAATTTGACCCTTTCGTGGACTTAGTGATCTTTCCTAACTCATCAACTGACAATTAACTGTACCCCCTAACTGTCTGATATAAAAAACCGTTTCAAGTTATTGTAAATTTGGTACTGACAAACTAATACGAAATGCCTGCATCTACCAGTTGTCGTGCTCTAACTACTTTGTTCAAACTGCTCAAGGGAACTAGTTGTTTCAAAGTGAACATGGTTAGTAAAAGAAGTTACGGTTGTTCTAACACTATATGAGCTAAAGTCAAGCTCAAGGTTCCGGACTTCGTTGTTATGAGCCTGCGCTAACTGACCGTTTGGATCATCAGAGATCACGTGGACGTCCACATCTACGGTATAAAATAACACACACCTTAACGGCTTGCATAGTCAAATGCATTAACCCGCTTTTGTTCGGTTTCTTGACTCCAATGTGTCAGATGCTTAAAGCCAACCGTGTTTCTGTCACACTAACTCACTAATCGCAAAAAAGACTACCACTGTCTAACACAGAGTCTCCTTTAATGCTGGCTATATCCGGAATGTTACAACCAGGTATTTACCCGCCCTAGGATTTGTGAATGTGAAAGGATGTGGTTGACACTGAATACATACTCAAAACCGCAGGGCTGACAAAAAGCAGAGATCAGTAAGAAAAATAAGTGAATGGCTGACGACCGAAAAGCACAGCGTCTTGTAGATTGTATGAAAAAGAGACGACAAAAAGACGACTGAGAAACAGGAATTGTGCTGTTCAAAAAAGTACAACACTCAGGTCGGAATTTTCTAACTATGACCTCATTAAAAATATGCGAACAATTGGCGTCCTAGGAAGTAAAAACACTGTTTCTGACGGACACCCTCAACTGACAGTGGTTGGTTGGAATAAACGTTCAGAGCTAAACGCATAGGTACACGTAAACAGCGGCAACATTTTGGGCGTACATTTTGACTATCATTTGTAAACTTTATTCAACAACTAGTGTTCGGAAATCCAACACCCCCATAATCATCGATTGTGTTCACCAGACTGCATTGTCTCTGAAATGGGGTATCTACCAGTTTTAGCCGAATGATGCTAACTGTCGTTAAAAATACAGCCAGAAGAATGTCTTATTATTTCGGACTACTTACAAAGAGTAGGTAGCAAGAAATGTAACTCAAGAAAACAACCTAGACAAGGGGAGTGTAAGATGCGAGGATTTCTTATTGATTAGTCAGTACCGAATGTACACTAAAATGACCGGTCTTTTATATCTAACAAATAGGCGATGTGGCTAACGGGTGGGATGGGAGAGGTCCAAGTCAGAGTCAACTTTATGAGTAATTGTTTCTCAACACACGAATAGGTGGCTTCGTTTGATTGATCGCGACCGCCACAACACACTACAAGCATCTTGCAGTAGAAAGACTTGATAGGATGCTGAGTGCACATGTTGAGTCGATAATGTGACCACTGGTCAGGACGTATCCAGTGACAGTGGGTACTGGTTGTTCGGGTGTTTCGAAGGCAATATTGTTTACCGGCAACTTGAACCCCTTCGCCCACTTAGACAAATGTTCCTTCACACTAGAGTCGATTCTGCCTGTGTAACATTAGCGAAAATTTACTCGATACACCACCCATCCAAGCCACAACACAATAGACAATCTAGCGACGGACCAACCCAACGTCGAGTCGAGTTAGAACATCAGAAGTGGACAAAATTTTTTAATGTTATACCCTTCGCTGTTCTTTGTTCTGTACTGGACCAATAAGATAACAGCTTGTGAAGCTGAATATGCCATTGATACCAGCCAATGGCAGATACTGATTTCTTTAATACTGACGTGCAAGTGATCTGGTCCTATGAACAATAATTGCTTACTACAACTACTCCGAGATCTAATCACATTGTTTAAGTGGGAAGTTACATAAGGTGGTAAACACAGTGTGAGGTGGCACCGGCAGATCGATCTTCTTTGGTTGAAGGCACAGGTAGTTTCTGAGACCGAGATACTACAAATGATTCGGCTGTGTTGAATAGTTTTCGATGGAATTTATTGGTATTTGCGAAGTTTGACGCATATTGTAACCTCAGAAACATGCAATACTATGTAAACCTTCGTTTTTCTTTAACTAACAATCTGTTTAAACGGTGGTTGCGATTCACTGTCTTTCTACGAACCACTGAACCGACGTTCGGACTTGGTCAGATTTGCTTTTTGCACAGGTTCTTCGCGTTCGTATGAATACTGTACTGACACTGTAGCAAAATAGCGGCCTATGTAAAGTCCACGTGAGCCGGTCAATGACTGAGGCCTATTGGTATCAAACCGGTTCATCATAAGGAAGCACTAATGTGGTCAGAAATAGTTGTTCGTGAATCTGACCCCGCTCTGGACTTAGTGAATTCTCATTACCGGCCAACTGACTGTCCACCTTTCTACTTGTTAGACACAGAAGATTGGTTTATGTTACTGTGTGTTTAGTACTGATGAGTCAATACGGAGTACTTGTTTCTAGCAATCGTCGTGTTCTCATTGTTTTTCTCAAACTTTATTTGTCACAATTCTCTCTGCATAATTGGTTACTTCCTTCTTTAATTCCAGAAGACGTTCATTACAAGTAGGAAGCAACTTACTCGCTATATATTTTTTCTACAATGAGAGGCATTGTGCGTTTACTAAAGTGCTTGTTGTGGAAAATACGTAAGCAACACTCTTCGTGGTAGACGAACGAACATTGTTTAATTATATTCAACGCAATTTTGTCCAGCCTGCTGACATTGGACATAGCGTCTTATCCAAACCGTTTCACCACTTTGTGTATAGTCTCAACACATGTTCGAACCATCACATTCGAGCTGTCGTACAGGTTTTCTGGATCCCGTTGCACATCCCGTGTTTTAATACCTAGAAGTACTTTGTTAAAGCAATCTTTTAGCAGCAACAAGTAATCTAACATCGAAGTAACCAAACCTGAGGTACAAAGAATACCTTATTCTTCCATCAAGCTACGAAGCAATCAAACATAACTTGATGAATATACTAAAATTTACCTAGTTTGGTCTGGTTTGGAAACGACATATTGGGCGGTTCGCCATTTTTTAATTGTTGGTTGGCACACATTTGTTTGCACTGAATTCTATGCACGCGCTGTATGAGTCACACTTTCAAGAAGTATACTTCTCATTCTATTTCAAACGTGCTTCGATTAAAACACCGGTTCACATGACATTTTCGATTGCCTAGCGGGTGATTGTCACAACTTGTACATTAACAGGATCGAAATGCACTTGCGCCATCGGTCACAACTTAGGTCAAGGGCATACACAATTGCCGAAAGACAACTTCTAATTCAAACTGTGTGTACCTTTGTAACTCAGGACGTGATATACAATGGATCACAGACATTTTTATAGTTGTATTGTGTAACAACTAAAAGTTCGAAAATGAGGTGCTCGAAGTGCATCAGGAGGCAAAAATTATGACGTATAGTTTGTAATAATAATCTTTAGTGAGATCATTCAGTGCACTACTGCGGAGATGAACAAGATGGTGGACTTCTTTTAATTCTTTCAGAAAGATAAGCAGTATATTCATATTTTCATAAAATCAGGACACTGATAAATCTAACATAAATGGGGCTGCAATGTAGGTTACACATTTATAGAATAACTACCAGAATAGCCATAACGTCATTATTTGCATATTTTTTTGTGCACTGAGTGAGTGGCAGTAGCAATCAGTTACTAAATTTTCAATGAACTTTGAGGATCAATGTACTTGAATACGCATCAAAGTATTGAACGAATCTGCCCCATAAATACGTAGACCAGTCGCCATTATGTACGTGGAGTTTGACCAGCCAAGTTCAAATCTACCCAATCCAGACCTCAGCAAATTTTGAACTTGCTGACTAATCTAAGTCCCCATCAGCCTTGACGAAACCAGTACAACTGTTCTCCAAATTGCACGGAATATGCCTGCCTGGGTATCTACGTTTCTACAGGAAGAAAAGACAGCGATCAGACTGACATAATCACGCACACTTTCGGTCATACTTTAACTTTATTCTTGTTGTTCGTTTTAAGTATCTGTTTCATTGGGTGTTTGCCTCTAAGTGATAGCTTTCTATCTTGTTACTTCCAGATGTAACAGTCTAGTCGTCAGCACGCCATAATCGGCTGTAGAAAATCTGACCGTCTGACAACACAACATGACTAATGTAAATAATTATAAGTTTAAACTCATTAACTTCTGCGACTTCGTCGTTCTTCCAAACAAATTTGGTTAGCCGCGGGGTTGTTAACATGACATCTATTTCCTCGCTGAATAACTCCGCTTTACCTGTCCATCTTCAGAAGGCTAGATCGGTCGTAGTCCCGCCGTATTCCTATTCACCCTTGTGGCTAACCACCTCATATCAGTGTCGCGTATGCCTACTGCATCCCCTTAGTCAACCGACAGCCCAACTGATAACTACCATCTTGTTGGTTCTTCCACTTTCAGATGTAGTTTGTTTTATTTGGTAATGGTTTGTGATAGTTTGCTCTAACCTGCGACATTACACTTGATCCTCTGTTCAGTTTCTATTGACGACAAGAAGTAACCATGGCAAATTATTCTAAACGATCTGATTTTGTTGTGTTCTACTCAGTGACAATTATGAATGTGCTGATTTTAGAAGAAAAGAACGTCCCACATACTGGAATTATGTCTCAACGTCAAGAAGACCAGCAACCGAAAACCACACTAAGAAAACACGCATTACTGCATCCGGAACGTGGGAAAACACATTGGTAATGTTCGAATGGTAACGGATGTGTAAACATGCTAGTCTAAAGGAATGGTGTTTTCAATCGGTAGGGATTTTTGCCGACCTAATAACCAGTTTCTACAACAAACACCTACCTGACCCAGACACCTTTTGCGATCATAACAACAAGACGTGTACGAAAGTGTTGCAACTCGTGCTGCTCATTTTGCCAACTCGGGACCGAAGTCACGTGACTCAAGTTCCCAGCGTTTGTCCTTTGCGACCAACTTGTTGATTGCAAAAGGCAACAGTGACATAGGTTTACAGCAAACTAACCTAAGTAAGAATGCCTGGAAAAGGGTAGTGCTAAGAGCAATTTTGCTCATCTCAACTTTATGTCTGGGGGTTATCTGATTAAAGACAACTGACTAAATGCATCTGTTATTCGATTTCATCTAGCACACTTTCACTACAAAGAGGCGCTATACCATTTTACCTATCTGTCTCCAATTTAGGCACAGGATTTTCCATTGCATACAAAAGCAATTCACTTTGGTGCGTTAAAATTTCCAAATTAGAATCTTGGACGTGACGGCAACAACGCGATTGGTCCAACCGGTCGGAAGGGACAACCAATCCTAATTGGAGCACTTCGCATTGGCTACTTTGATTGAGAAAGTGGTACGGGCTATTCGAGGGGTGTCAACGGCTTTGCTTGATGAGAACGGAGCTAGCAGTGAAAGTTGGGCACAAATCGTCTGACCCTGTTCCTATTAATTCATCAAACTGCGGACCGTATTGGTTCCTTTGCCAAGGAAAGGGTTGTTAGTGGTTAAGAATGCCTGTGGATTTCACGGGCTATAGGAGTGAGTTTTGGGGTTGTGGTAGACTTCGAGTTGTAATGTGAGAGTGAACCAGATTGTGAGAACATTTTCATTCGTCCTCTCGCATACATGACTGGCGGACGCAAACACAGTAGCATCAGTCCATAAACACGCAGACGTATTATCGAAACATTCCAAAGGTGCGATAACTGGCACAAGGTTGCCTTTCGGAGCGGAGTCAAGTGTAATACCGCTTGTAAGTGGTTTCATGTGTTTTGCATCACTTGTGAAGCGCAGCCTCAAAAAGGATATAGAAGCAGGATTCTGACAGAATCCGAGTAGATTTCTGTAGACCCAACGATTACACTACAGTTTCTAGCTGACTGACATTTGCCACACTCTATACACATGTCATAAAAGTAGAGTATTATCAATGGAAGTTCAAAAATAGTTTTATGAGAAGATTTGTAAAATTTGAAACAGTTAGTTCGCTTCAGAAGTTTGAACAAAACAGTCAGAACACGAAAACTGGTAGATGCAAGCATTTCGTATTGACTCATCAGTACCAAATTTACAATAACATGGATCGGTTTTTTATAGCAAACAATTCAGGGGGTTGATAATCAATACGCGGGTTAAGATAAGTCACTAGGTCCAGGGAAGGGTCAAGTTCACAAACAGTTTTTTCTGAACACACAGAGCTGGCTTGAGGCGATTGATTGCTACAGCTTCAGCAAATCTCAGGAATCTTGAATTGGAGTGACGCAACAGAACTCTGAATGCACAAGCTGGATCGATAGCATGACCAGTGGTCAGGACGTGTTTAGCGACTGATGAACCTGGCTGTTTATGTGTTTCAGCAACATTGCCGTTCTCCGGCAACACGGACTTTTGCATCCATTTGGGCAAGTGTTCCTTCATTCTGGAGATCAGACATCTTTCGGTTCTGCCTATGTAACTTTCACCGCAGTTACATGTAAATTGGTAAACACAATATGAGGTGGCACCGATAGGCTGGTCTCCTTTGATTAAAGGCACTGGTAACTTTTGGGTCCGAGAGAGTACACGGAGTTCAGCCGCGTTAAATGTTCGTTTAAGTGAACTTCTCAGTCGTTGTGTTGTTTGCCGCACGACATGGTCACCCTTGAAGGGCAACTCTATGTAAACCCCTTTTTCTCTACAGTGATCACTTCTTCCGACGACGCTTTTTGTCTGCTATGCCTTTCTATGAACTTTTTAGGGTAACCGTTAGATTGTAAGACAGAAGTGATCAAGTCTAGTTCCTCCGCAAGACTGTCTTGAGTACATATTCGTCTTGCCCGTGTGAAAAGTGCATTTATTAGTGCACGTTTATGTTGGATCGGTGTGAAACTGTTGAAGTTTAGGTACTGGCCGGACCATGTGGGTTTCCTATAGACAGTTCTTCTAATCGAGCTATCTTCTCGGCGATATGTGAGTATGTCTAGAAATGGCAGACCGACCTAGAAGTGTCGGTCGTGAGTGGATTTATAGCAAACACAGGAAACCACATGTAAATGCAAATATTTTGTGGGATTGAGTATAATTTAGTGACGTTAGTCATTACACAGGAAAGACTACGCAACCTTTGCGTTTTCCAGTTGGTTGATATATGTTGAAGCAATCGAATTTTTAGAGATAACCCTGATAATGCACGCTAGCATGTTGGAGCCCTAAACAATTGCTTGGTACAACCCACAACTTGGCAGCTAAAACTCATTTACTGAAGTATTCACATAACAGAAGAACATAGCGCGTCTCGGTTTGTCTATGATTAATTTGGATTGAAGTCACGGTAATCCCGGTACCTCAACATTTTTCAACCAGGAAGAAAGTACGATGTGTATATAGTTTTCATGAAACTATCCACCCCCTGATAGATTTGTTTCGTTACAAAGTGAATATATGTAAACATGTGTAGAAAATAAGTTCGAAAACGTCATACGAATAAATTCTTCTGCTTGTTAAGTTAAAAATAACATCAACTTGAAGTACTTAAACGGCAGCTTACTTTTTAGGTCATTTTAGTACACGCTATCCCACGATCCGTATCACCATCACCCCAGTCAGTAACCATGTGTGTATTTTAAGAGTAAACTTTGTGTGTATTCCTTCATTCTTAGCTTTCAAGCATCCATAGTCAGTCGAATGTTTGATGGACATTATCCTGAATGGCTAAATACCGATAGAAACAGGACGGCTTCAAATGAAATTTTTGCTAATCTCTTAGATGAGATGACGACTATTTTTTCTATGGACTATTCGTTGATAGGACAAAAAATGTAGCAATTTTTTTATACAGTTTATGCATGACAGTCCCCCCAAGAAATTCCATTCAGTAGGGGGTCACACCTCTAGAGATATCACTGTAGTTCATAAGATCTCTAAAGGAATCTATTATCCTGAAAAGAGAACCTGTCACAGCTTACACAGCTTGCAGCAATAACCCTAATTAGGCTCGGCTTTACTCTAACCAGCCTATGGCATTCATTACCGTATGGTTATCGATCAGATTCCGCTGTTCGCCTGGGGCGGGGCATCTGAGATGATAATTCCACAGAATACCGGGGTTGACTCACTCTGTTTAGGTTACTAGCTCGTTCGTTTGAGAGTGGCAATTACTACTTCTGTTGTCCTGATACACATCAAGTTACGACAGCGAAACGTTACAGACGCCTGAAATCATGGTAAACGTTGAGCTGAGTATGTGTGCGTTCATCCGGGATAGGTAAATCCGGTCGGAGATTTAAATCCAGGTTACAGTTATCACTTCTCTCAAGGTGTGACTAGCCTGACAATATCCAATTTACACACGACCCTGCAGTTCTTCCGACAGAGATCAAATTATGATGTAAGATCGGGAAATTATCTCTGCTGTCGTGTATTATCGTTCCGAAGGAGTTAAACTGCCTTTTGTTTCGAGTCCTGTTCAGCCTGTTAATATAGGATTCATCAGTTAAGACAATAAAACTGACTAAGTGAACATCCAGACGATATACTCTGCAATTTGACTATCTCACAAATTTGGTCATGAAGTGTAGTGAATACCCGAAACCAATGAGCGACCCAAACTAAGGTGTCGGAATAAGCCGTTGATGAATGACCCAGTCAATACAACGAAATTATATTATTATAAGCAGTATCATAGCCTCAACACCGTCACCACCATGGCCAGTATTCAACACGATAGACAGTAACAGTTAGGAACACATCTGGGTAGTATTTACTGACGAAGAAAAAGTTTTATTGTGTATATAAAGACAAAGTTCCGTATTCCCCTCTAAATTCTAGAAGCTACCATCTGTCGCCTATGAAGATATGCACACGACTGGCAGCGTGTACCCGACGACAAACGATTAAACTTGCCTCTCCAAACGACCTGAATTGCTGAATATTGTCTTCAGAATTCAAAAACAACAATAATCGGCCGATAAAACTAACGTTGAAATCGACCGCTGACCAGCCAATTTAAGCAGGTATTGATTAACATAATCATCATGCACAATGTTACCTGTGTTTGGCCGTTCGAATCATCGTGCCTTCGTCCGTGGCTTCTTGAATCGACGAAAGAACTTCAACTGATAACTGTTCTGATGCTACATCGCTATGTTGCGGATGTTCCGATTGCACTGGGGAATGGGATATTGGATCCCTTGTTTCAGAGTGAGTATTTCCTTCTTGATTTATATCTGTTTCATGGAAAATTCAGTTTACAACTGTTAACAAGCAATCTCTGAAAAATGTTCTCAGTCGAAGCTTGAGTTAATGTGCCCGCTGGAATGTGTAATTTAACTTAAACAATCCCAACTTTCCCCAAGTAGGATAACTGTAGGCTTGCAAACTTTAACATGGAACAATAAACAAACTGGACTCCGGAATACTGATGGCAGTACTAATAGTAGTCGCAGACAGCGATGCACTAGCGATTACCGTCAAAGTTCATCAGCCTTAAAGACGTTAAAAAAGTCACGGCCGAATTAGATGAAGGCAGGGCAATGAGAGTTAATTCACCAGAATCCTAGCTTTGAATACAAACACTAAACATCCACTTGGGCGTTGTGTACGAAATAATTTTTATGCATACAATTACATTACAAGTGACGGTGGGGGTGGACTAATTCAGTTTTCATTGTTCTGTTTCGTCGACTGTTCTTATATGAAACACTGGGTTCTCTTTAATAACTTCATCAGCGCAAAGGGGAGGCCATGTGTTACGATATGTCATCACTTCTTTTACACTCATCAGTCGCAAACGCAAAATATGCAATTTATATATAACAGACAAATAGAGATAGTCGAGGTATGGACACGCAAGCAATCACACCACGCATTATCATCACCATCACGACAAACCTATGGGTTGCTCCAACCACTTTCTGCACATATCTTCGCTAAAGGCCAGTAGTTTCGGACTCTGTTGACGTAGCAATATTTTGAATGATCTAAGTGGGTCAACCTGATGACCTGTTATCATGAAGTGTCTGGCAATCGACTTTTCTTTGACAGGTGTTTGACGAGAAAACAGCCCTCATGCCTCTGAATTCGACTAGAAACCTAGTGGGTCAGGAGGTCCGAAGTGCGGAAGATGAACACTATCCACAATGATCATCTTCTTGGCCGCTATTTTTTTTTATATCTCCCACTAACAATTTACCATCTTGCAGTATCGAGCTAAATGGCCCGGCAAAACGTGTGACGCACGGCAAACGATTGGCTAGTAATATAAATACGGCCTCCGTGTATAAATCTGTGCATTTTCAGTAAAAATTGGAGGGGGAATCTTCACCATCAAGATACCAGGGCGTAATTTTTTTATTTCGTAACCCGATACAATGTACAAGTGACTGAACGAAAGTAAAACTGTTTCACCTACGACCTCTTAATCGCGACCTGTGGAATTAGGCGAGGTGCATTTTTAGTGTTACATACCGAACATTCATGGGAGAACAAAGATTAAATAAAGTCGTGTTACTGAAAGTGGTTTGGCAGGCTTGTCAGTTTAGAAAAGATCCAGCTTTGACAAATCCTGGCTTCCGTTGGGGTTATATTAGCGACGGACACAACTTAATCAGAAGCGATGAGTATTCTACCATATGAGCTACGAAGCTATATCAAAATCTCGTAATTGGTACATTTGGATGCAGTCAGCCACTCGTCTGACTGTCCTGTATGGAATCAATCAAATAATTTAATGGATCGACTGCTCCAGCAGAAATTCTCGGACAGTCTTCCAACTAAACTCGACAGATCATACATAAACAGGGTGTGATGAAATATCTTATAGAATGAAGGATTATTCTTTCCCTAGAAACCGAATATTCTAGATGGTCCACTGGATGACTAACATCTTAGATTTGCTTGTCATCAAAAAACCCGTGCATGTCGAAGCGGTGTCTAGCAGGTGTTAATTCAAACTGTGACGTCAGTATATCCTCTATACGCTTCATTTCAGGATAACCATTATTTTCACTATTATTATTCAAACTTGACGCAAACTTTTGAGATCACTGCAGGTTAAAAAGAGTTCAGTATGCAGGAATCGTGCATACCAGGCAGGAGAATAGATTACGGCGTACCATTGTCATCTTTTGCCTGTAGAATGGAGGCCTGCATTGGATACTCAGAAGTAGTTTGATCGTGATCTGGTTTTTCAGCTGAACTTTCCTTAAAGACATCTGGCTCATTTTCAGAAAGGTTGACAGTAGAATGATTGTGTTTCTCCCAGCCATCTGAAAATGTAAATTAGCATGAGCATTTGTAAAGAGCAAGAAGTTAACTCGACTAGTATCTAAACCGTGCTAAGTAAAAACAGTTTAAGTGGGAATCCCGATAGCAGTCAACGGAAGTGAGGGTCTTCTGATGTAGACAACTGCCGAGTTATGAACTTTACCTGCTAGTATGATCAATAGGCAACCACTCAAAGATAGGTTGGCCCCGCAGGCATCTTGAATAAATATTGTGAGCTAGAAAAAAGTGAGTTGTCTGATGGCGACAAGATAAATCCCATATGGCTTGTCTGCACTTCGAAAATCCATAAAACATGCAATTGAATTATGCTCAGTTACCGATAGAATACAAGTGTAATAGGTTATTTAGAGAATAACGTGCACTTAACAATGGTACTGCTATGGAGCTACATTTAACATCTTCTGCTCATTATTTCAATCATAAATAGGCCTTTTAAACTATGACTATTCTGTAAGTATATAACGTGAGGTACACTGCAGCCGTGCCGAAGACAGACATGAAGGTAGCAATTAGAATGGGTTTCGTTATCATGAGAATAATACTTTGGGGGTATGCGACATCTTATTCTGATATGTTGAACTTGAAAAGTAAGTCCAACCGCAGCAGGCTGAGTATAGTTAAGGGCCTAAATGAAAAATGGCCAAACAACCAGCAACTTTGGCATTCAAATGCGTTCGCGAGGTTCACATCATGCCTTTGCTTCATTATCTCACTGCAATACGAAAGTGGACAAATTCGACAAGCCGTTTCTGCATAAGATGACTACCGGTCGAGAGCTTTGAAGCTCATAATTTGTCACCTGCGATTCAAATAACCGAAAATCAATCTCCACACGAAACGTGTAAATGCAGCTAGTAATGAAAATGGTATAACAGTGTAAAATTAACCGGATTGGGCGCTGTCCAGGCTCCAAGGTAGGCACCCAAACAAACAGTCCAAAGAGACCATGGTAAATTATCAATGGTTGCACACAATTATAATTCATTTTTCATTAATTGACTAATGCAAATCTTTTAGGGTAGATTTTGCAATGTTTACGGCTAACCGCTATTTTTTTATAACTGATTTTATACATGTTCAGTTAACTTTCTTAAAAACATCATCTGAACCTTCGTTTCGAAGAATACATAACATTATTGATTTTATTACTTGCAATATTAGCAAGCGGGAACTTCCGCGCACTGATCCTCCTCCTCCTCCACTTCCTTAAGTTTTTGTTGAATTGATGGCTGACAAGTTAATTGTACAGTTAAATATATTGGCTTCGAGCTGCTATCGACTTTTCGCTGCCCAAAGGTTTTACTCACGACGTCGAGTTTGTAAATATTTATCCCACATTGTTCGATTCTACTCTGCTGTACAGTTTTATTTTGTTTTTAGTGATCCTTTCGGTCTAAGGGCTTTCATCATGTTCACGAGTCCTTTTATTTTTACCAGTATGACTTTGTATCAAATACGCATATATTTTTGCACACATTTTTCTGGTGTTCTCACACCCTTGAGTGTCTGTAATTCGAGTGATTGGACCACCACAATCCATAGTACCACGAAGCTGATGTTGTGTGTGTGTGTGTAAGAGACGGATGGCGAAACAACCAATATTACATGACAGTGTTCACGCACACCCATCGCTTAATTAAAAACTACTGTCATACCCGTCGTATTCACCCGACGGTTCAAAAGAGCAGATATTCACCAGTTGCTCAAATTTATAGGAAACAAACCGATACAGAAACATGTGTTTGTCACTGAACGACTTGAGGAACGTATGGTACACAACAATATTTGTATTGTACAAAGGCGTGCCTTATCTGGAGGAAAACTAACAACTCTGATGGAATCGTCTTGATTACATACAGTTTGTTGCGTAAAAACTACTGTCTTTGTTCTCTTTGAGCAAATAGAATTTTTCATTTCGACATCCTAATACATACAGTGATTTCAGATTATAATAAGAGTGGAATATATGAAAGAGTCTATGAGCTTCAATGCAAATCATCTGACAAAATAACACGGAACAGCAATTCGTTCCTATGGAAGTTCGCATGGTCTATGGCCTGGTATGCATCAGGGTTTGACAAGACTGAGACTACAGTCCAAATTTCTCCTACCATGGTGCCTAAGAAAAAGCTGACCACCGTTTCAGTTCTTTCCTTTCTGACGTACAAAAGTACCTGGTGTAGTCGGTGCTTATTTAAGTAATACATGCGCCTTTTCTACTGTAAAGGAAACAACAAATCTTCGGATTAACCTGTTTTAGGAGCATACCTACTGGCCCACAAACTGCATACCAATGCCCCACATCCACAGTATCCTTGACAGATAGTCGCATTATTGGACAGGTGATAGTGTCGTATAACAGGCAGCCTCGTTTGTGAGTAGTATAATGCACATTTTGGAGACTGAAGAGCAAGTATCAACGCCAGGAAGACAGTGGACCAGAACCGACTATTGGAATGGTGTGTACGCACTATGTGGAACGTGTCACTAGAGCGAACGACAACGTTCTGCTGTCCAGTGTGTGTAGATACAAGTCAGCCCTGAAAATGATTGTACGCATTCGTGGTCTTATGTTTTAGCGCAGCCTGTACGGTTTTTCGTTCAATAAACAACTCCGCAGGTCGAACGTCTTTTGCGGCTACAACAGTAGGGCCAATAACTAGTGCCTGTTGCTGTTCAACTTTACATCTCGCAGACCTAACAGTAACATTATCTATACCCTGAATAGTCTGCTAGAATAATCATAACGTGCAATTTTGGTTTACACTCATAAATTTACTTATTATTGGCTAGTGGAAACTCTATACTATTACTTTTCCGTCGTACGTTCACGAAGGTTAGAGGTTTCATCCTGACTAAAAGTCGGAATCAGTTAGCAGAATGGTAACTGTGTACTTCCACTCGAGTTGATTGACTCTCTTTAGCACTAATCACTTCGTACTATGAAACAAAAAATGAGCTCGCCATTTTCACTCATTGCAATAGCACACCGGTTATGTGCATTAGTTAAATATAAAAAAAATTGAAAGAGTAAAGGTTACCTAAGAACTATCGATTCGTCTTTAAATGTATGCTAGGCAAGAATCCAGCTGCTTGCTTTCGGGCAATGAAAAAGCCACTGGAAAAGCTAGAACAACGATAGCGTCTAGTTAACAGGTTATTACTTGATAAGGTCAAACCTTATTCAGAAATGCACGTGATATTTTCAGACAAACCCCCTTTGATTGGCTTAGGACTGTGGTATTATATAACATACTTTCAATTAATTATCCAACATTGCAGGATGGTGCTATATGATATCAAACACGAACTTGGGACTTCCTAACGAGCACAGCTAGATCACTGGGCTCGTTTGGAACAGATGTTCTGAGTGGACCGGCGTGAGGCGAGATTGAAAAATTCGTACTTCTTCTTGTATTCGCACAGATAGTTTAACCGAAGTGACTTAGGGCTACCCACAGTGGTCATCCTAATTGGAGATTTCCAATCCAAGACAGTTGCAAAATAATCGACACTATTAGCAACAAGATAAGCTGCTGTAGCGTATAAATCCAGAAGAGGCATAAAAACAATGTTGTGCCTTATAGAGGGCAACAGTGACAATGTTGTTGGAGAAACCGGACGAGATTACTTCGCCTGTTCATCACTCAGTAATATTTGAGCTCTTCATACCCGACGATCTCTATGACAAGAAGTAAATGACAACTTTTGACAAAGCCACTCCATTTAGTTGAAAGTTGACGAAAATAATTGTCCAGTCTGACTAAGATTGTTAAACAACGATGTTAAAAGAGCTCTATTTCAGACAGAATGTTAGAGCCACCTGTTTGTTGTCATACCAGTCACATTGAAAGTATTAAAGAATCTATCATGCAGAATAACATATCACATTAGAAGCTTCGGTGTACATAATCTCCAATCTGGTGAAAGGAACCTACCCACTTTGCTCATAGAAGTCAGAAACCCAACCATCTGTGATCAACCGTGATTACGTCAAGTAGACTTCCCTATCTGCTAGTTACCTTGGTGAATTATGTCCAACATAAGCAATGTTCAGTCAGCACACGAAGTAATCGACTCAGTTCTTCTAACATAAATATTTTTATTATTTGTGAATTATGGGATAACTTTTAATATACGACTGTAAATATCCTATCCGGCTAGGTGTTCATCTTATTTGATGTGCTACCACTGTCACATACAGGGTGGAGGAAACAAGACAATGCAATACAGTAAAAAACAATACAATTTGGATTGCTACAAGAACAGACCAAAGCTCCAACCTTTATAGTGAAACGCGTCGCATCAAAGGTTTTACGTACAATCGTACTTATTTTCTGTGCTACATGTAATAAACATTGACTACAAAGTATATGAAAAGTATATGAAATGATTCGCTCTTAATAAATTCACATAAAATTACAACTTGGCTGATCTTTCGTTTTTCCAATTCTACTCGTCTTCCTGTTCTCCAACTAGCAGAACTTTCAAGATCAAGTCACAATAGTTTACGTAAACGTGAATCTTAACCTTAATCCCAGTAGGCAACGAGAGAAGATAACCCATTTACTTTTTCCAGCTCCACTGTTAGTGTTACGCGTGTTGCTTGTTCGGAGATGAGGAAAGACATGGAAGTGTAAGTTAACCTGAGGTCAGTTAAGAGCCATGGGTGGCAGCCGCCTGTCGTTTGACGGAGTCTTATAACCTTAATTATGTTTGAGAAGGGAGCTCAGTTCTGTGTTATTTCAACCGTTCTGTAGTTGTAGCGTGAAGAAGTGGTTTTTTATACTCTATACACATTATATGGTAAATGTAACGAAAACAAAAAACCAACCTGGTTTTCGTAGCAAACGGAGACGTTCCTCGGGCAGTCGAGTGATCCAGTTCAATATATACGCTCTTGTAGGTTGTCCCAAAAGCAACTGAGTTTGCAAGATATCCTCACTAGATTTTGCCTTCTGAATTGAATGTATGAGTAAAATATTCGCTGACAGAATTGGAAATGATGATTTCTGTTTCAGATGTTGTCGTGCTCGTAGTCTGTTTAGAGTGCCACGCATTGTCTTAAGCGCAGCTGGGACTCTTCCCCAAAATTCCGGATATAGACTTAACTTTCCACGAATAGAAACACTGACTTTTGAAACAGATAGACATTTTCCTAGTCCGCGTACCCGTGCACGGAATGGGTTTGATTCCGACTCTGGAGAGTTCAGTAATGCAGGTCTTGAACGCATGGCTGAAGAACAGTGGTATCAACTAGTAGACCTTCAGATGCAAAGCTGCAAATCAAGCAAGGACGATAGGTTTTGAGCTCAGTAACGTTAATCGTTTTGGGGTTACAGATTGAATATCACTGTCATTTTTTCTTGGCTTTCACGGTTTGATACATTATATAAGAGTATGGTATTTGATAGACCGTAATAACTGAATGTATCAGTTACATGTTTCCACTTCATAATTCGAATCCTTCTTATTGTTTATAGGTCGTAGTAAGCGTTGTCTAACAGATGTCCAATGTTTCTTTTCGTGAAAGTCGAATTGTTTTCGTCCTCATCATCTCTAATTAAAATAACCTATCCATCCCGAGGTTCTATCCTGACAGTGATGCGTTTGTTTTGTATTGAATTTATTGACAGAAGAGTACATGCTGAGTCCAAACGATCTTCCGATTTTGTGTACGTTGTGAACACAGAACCATCAGTGTACTCTTGTGCTGAGCAAACATCTCTTGCCTTATACAGTGACGACAAAAGCTGGTCACAAGCTGAAACAACCCCATATGACGAGGCTGTGTGTAAGAGAGTACAAGCAAGTTTCGAAGTCGGGGGGGAAATCTTCGTCTACGAAACAACCACTGGTGAACAATAAGGAAAAATGGATAAAACTCAGGTGACCACGTGATACTAATCGATGTTTATTAGCTGAAACCAACAACATGCAAACGTTCGATTGCGACAGAGAAGCCTGTATTCGTCAGTAGCAAAATAGTCCTCGTTGAAATGTAACTTACGTTTTTTGACTTCAACCTCATTGATGATTTAAACATTTCGGGTCACTCGTTAGAAATAATCTGGCAAGTACTACATGTTAGCTCGAGGTTGCTTGAGTACTGCCTACAATCTACTGAGAACGAACGAAGACGTGCAATAATTCTATCATGTTGCGAATGTGGTGAATAGGATATTTTTAAAGGGAATCCAACTGTAGAATCTGGACCTGGGCTGGATTCCAGTCAGCCGGATAAACAGTTTACTCCCAACGTGGTAAGCGCTGTACCAGCTATGCTGAGAGTAATGTCAGTCAGGCAGATCGATCACATTTTTGATTAGGAAACCAGCTGGGAAATTCAGGATAAAGCTGTTTAGAAAGCTGATGAATAACAGAGACAATAATTGGTGCTCCAGGCTCAGAAGGATGAAATGAGTGTTTGTGAATTAACAAGCGTCAGAAGATGTTTGTTATCCTATTGCAAAATATGTAATCCAGTTACCTCGCATGTACTGGATGCACTTATCATCGCTGTCTTAACGGTTTATCCTAATGTTCCCAAATGAACTCACACATAAGCCGCCTAACTTTTCTTTAATGAACGTCATCAAGTCAAAAGCACAACCCTTTTTCAGTAGTAAATTGTCCTGAGAAATACAAGTTTAGGGTCAGTACTTCTCTGTTAGGATTCAAAACCACAACCAGCCCTCCCTTTACATGTCTGAAGAACTCCACGATACAACATCAAAGCATTTTTTCACACGTCGACGAGAACATACATCATCTGAAATTGGTTTGTAATGTCCCGGTCTTCGTTACGAACGCAAATTAATCAACCTCAAACATATTGAGCCGGATTAAAACCTGGCAATCGAGATGACGAAGCTAATAACTGAGTTCTTTTTGACGTCAAAATCGATTTAATTTTCTGTAAGCATTCCACTGTTTTCCACGAGATCCAATCGTTAGAATTGTCTGTCAGGTAAAACTGGTAGGTTTGTAAAACTTCATTGAAAACCTCACCATTTCGCATATTCCGGAGGATCACCGATTTGCTTGTTTCGTTTGTTCGAATAAAACGCCAAACAAAGATACACCTACCGTTGTCATGCACGATGAGTGAAGTCAATGAGCGTCTAAATAGGTCACCAATACTTCACCATATTCAGCCATGACCACACGTTCTGTAAAGTTACAACCAAAGCTAATCTATTGAGACAACTCTGTAAGAGTACCGCGGAGACTAGGCAAAGTGTCGTACAGTCCACAACAGTGGCTGCTAGTTGTACCTTTTGAGACACGGTGTGCGCTGACATGTACCCTGATCCTCAGAATATTTCTGGTGGCAATTCTATTAGACCCTGAAAAAATAATAAATGCAGACAGACTTGCAACACTTGTGAACGGTTCAACTTTATCTAACCGCAGCTAGTGTCGGACAGAGTTTTCCACATAACCCTTGTTCGGTGACTTGTTTCTGTAACACAACTTCAGTTACAAGGTAAAGTAATATCTACCTGTGATTCAGGAAGACTTTAAGAGCCTTGCACTGCAGTGTCTGGATTACCCTCTTCGAAAACAATGAATAAATTGCCAGTTCTCATCATTATTCGACATGGAGTTTTTGTTGTCCTTCACTGAAACATCGACTTCCGCGTCAGTTCACATGACCTATCCCGAAAATATGCCTTCAAAGTAGTATCCGATCACAAAAACTGGTGATTCAAATGAAAAATTTCAATTTCATAAAGTACAAAAGAGCGAATGACAAGCTACAATGTGCCATTTAAAACGATACGCGGTTTGATACAGAACACATTGTCAACTGACAACCTGTGATAAGAGCAAATTATAATCAAAAAATGGTAACGTAAGATACGAACGACGTTCTCTTCACTTCTTTCGTACGTAAAAACCATATGCTGTAGTACTTTTGCTATCAGAGACCTTTGCGATTATAATATGGTTAACTGCGTTTTCAGTTGCAGAGATGATCCGTTGAGCGAACTGTTCTGCATAATACTAGTTTGAAATTGTGACGCCAAAAATTATGAAGCAGGTGCTACAGAGGGAGAGCAGAGGGAACATTCGTATACGTTCCGTTATCAACCTTGCAAAGGCCTCAGTGAGGGAAGCATCCATTGTGCAGAATGCATTTACTTGCTATGCTAGAAGAAAAGGTTGACGGTAGGTCCAACATTATTGCGCCAAACTCAAGGTCCAGCAAGCGTTGTTCTATAAACTGTAGATTTCTGACCAACGTTACAAGTAACGGTAGATTAAGAGTTCACGAAGTAACGGTCCATGCAATCTGAGCCACTGTCTATTTCGTTTTGATTAGTGGCGGCTAAAATATTATGTTCAACGTGTGTGTATGAAATTGATCGCACTGAACGTATGAGGCCACTATATTAAGTCTACGGACCCAAAATTGACGCGTTTCATTTATAAACGCTCTGTGGGCCCAAGAAAACAAACTTTTGCAAATCACTCAAGCTAATGTGAACGTAAGCAACAATCTGAACGATACAGAACACTGAAATTTATGCACTTCTATCCTATTAGCACAATGTTACGTTTGCTATGTTGCTATATCATATATAGATACCGTCAGAATTTAACCTGTACTTTGACGAAAAACTTTTATTTTCTGCACAGTTTCTAATATTTCTGCCCGTAAATCTTTGTGTTATTTCAGAATTAGTGGAAAGCAGTAGAACCACGGGGCAAGGTTTAGCCTATTCTGTCTCAGAGTTTTCTTGGCCGACTGACTATCAACAGTTTTCGTTCATCATGTCACAGGTTCAAGAAAAGATAATCTAATCGAGCGGTTCCAGCCAATTTGTATTTCTGATACCCAACAGGTATATGCTGATCTACAATTCGATCAGAATGTAGCACTTCTCTTGAGCAGTATGGTTATTACTAAGAACAGAACAAGATTAAAAATCCAACCGAGTTCTGAATAACTAGGAAGCTAACGGTGATTTGAAATGAACCCAGCAGAAGATTGTTCCAGTGGTTGATAACTATTCAGAAAGCAAACTGACGTTTGAGTTGGATAGAAGGCTGTATCTTGTAATGTTTCTTGTTTTGGCCTCGTTGTCTGCTGTGAGTCTCTGGGATAGAGACTTGTTCCATAAGCCTAACTTCGACGAAACAGCGTGTAAGAATTAAGTCGTCATACGGTATCCGAAATTAAACAGACAAAGCTTAAGATTTTTGGATCGAGATGAATAAAGGACATGTCGTGGGTCATTCACCCTTTAGGCAGCCACTTGCTGAACATCGTCAATGACTGCCACCTTTCTTTCTCACGTCAGTATACACAGGCTGATTTGAGCACTGAATAAGCGGCTTTAATTGGGCTTCTTGGAGCATTTGAAAAACGCGTTGGACTATGAGACGGACCAAACACTGTTAAATAGAATCGGGTACTTGCGCGGCTTATTATGTAGCAGCTAGCGTCAATCAAAATACCCGTAACAGAAAGGTTAGAGAAGCATCATGGAAGGAAAAACTGATCAGAGCAGGAAGGCTAGCTTTATCCTCAGAAGTGCCGTTTAAGGGAGGGCTGTATACTACACCACAAGGAGCGTGTCTTTTACGTAGTTTACATTGAAACCATAGCGTATCACATTTAAACGTTGAGGCAAATCTCCAAACAACTATGGATGCAGACACACCCAAACGATCTCACAAACAGATCATTTTCAGTTAAATGAGTAACTAAGAACACTCACTTATTTGTCACTAACCTCTTTAGTAAGGCAGATTTCCGTAAATATAACAGTGCCAAGGTTGATGCCATACACTCTCTGCCTGACGTTTGATACATAACAACGTACTGATATACTAACAACTTACAACAAATTTATTACTTCGCTGGATAGTGAGGAAATGGAATGGCACTATAAAAAGCTTGAAATAGAATAGGCAATAGTGAATTGGTGTATACAGGCGATGACTGAGCATCAAATAGGTTACCCTGTTCAGTGACTTTACATGACTGATCACCGCCTATGTTTACGCAAGCTTACTTGTGGGACGCTGATCTTACGTTAGTTTGTGCGTAAATGTTGCTTTTCGTCATTCCTTTTGGTGAGTTTGAGAGGATAATTTACGGTATCGTGCTCAAAACACGAACGACATTTTGTTCGGAAGAAAAGACCTAATAGAAAAAGTATTTAATGCACCTGAACAAAATGTCGAACTACCTGGCCACATATAGGCATATTTAGCAGCGAGAGCTGGCCCAAGCCGGTACTGTTTCAGATTTTTTAGAAAAAAGTACTTCCGAGCGGGAATCTTATTAGGAGAATTGGTCGAGAGTATGAAGGAATTTTGAGAGTTCACTCAATCGTTACCAGCGACTGTGTCTAAATAATGTGGTGCTACAGTCTGTTAACCGTTTAGATAGATAATTTTATTTCTACCATCCAGAACGATGATTGGACTAGTCCCTGATGAGTCTCTGGTATCCATCCAAGAGCAGAATGTAAGATTGCTTATTCTTAGGGCTTGGGTTCATCCTGGACGTGTGACTTTGTCATGTGAGGCTGAAGAGACATTCTTCGTTCGTGTGCTAAACGAAAAAGTGAAACGGTTTTTGGCCTAGTGGTTTGTCAGGTACGGTCATATGTTTAGTTTTCAGTCAACTCGCTGGTGTTTTTAACAATAAACCTGTTTGAGAAGAGCAAGTCGCCACAAACTATCCATTTCTCTCAGAGAACTTGTTTTCTACGAGTTTGTTGCGGCTCTTTCCATTTGAACCACAGAAGTTGATACCGCCTTTCAGACAACGGCCATTTACATACGGACGAGCGCTACTGATTCGCCTAGGAAATTCAACCATGACTTGGGAACAGATGGTCAGTGAGTCACGTGAATGCTATCCGTGACTGATTGAGTTATCAGCGAAATAACTGCAAGTCAAGACAAACAGCAGAAAAAGCTACATGAAAGTTGCCTTACTGATGACGTTTTATTTTGATTACAGATGAGTTAACTGTAGAGAAATTTGTAGACATCTTCCAGTCACGCAGCCCGCCTCTTTCCCATCATCTTGTTACCCATTCGGGGCATGTTTTAACCTCCACTGTCGTAAGGCAGGCAAACACAGGAATATTCTACTGATGCATTACTGTCTACAACGATGATGACGGTAACAATGACCACATGCATTCCAAATAAAGTTCTACAGCTGTTCGCAAAAAGTGTATCTATGTACGAAATTAACGGGTAAACCTACATGGGTTTCGTCATCGCCTACTTATAGTAACCAGCTTTTGATCAGCTACATAAATGTAAGGGCTGTGACAATTTTAGAAAATGGTCCATACGGATTAACGCGAAAGTTGTATGGTTGCCTAAAATATAGATGCTGCATGCTGATCTGAGCGGTCGTGCGATATAGATATCAATCGGTAGATGACTTCATAATAAAAACAGTGAAGGGGTTCACTTACGAACAGAAAACCGTATCTTTACTGAACATGGCAAGTTAAGCCGTACAGTTTTACAACAAATGCAAAATCTTATTTTTTCAAATACTGCATTAATGAACTAAAGGAAACCTGTGGAGATGTACGCTTTAGTCATACTGTCTGTGGGAGAATAAGGGGAAAAATCCGATGTGTCTTTCCGTGGATTTTACTTATTACTGAGTACAATTAAAGAACACCTGTTCAACTTGTGTCCTTTGCAGCAAACATTAAAGCTTAACATAATGAACTGAAATTTGCGTAATATACGATGACTTCACGATGTCAAAAACTATAGTAGTAGGAGAACAACGTTCTTGCTATCACCATTGATCTATTCGTCAGTGGGAGATGACAAACGCCAGAATGCGAACGATTTTTGCTGAATAGCCCACTACTGAGCTCTGTGCACTTCTGTCCGAGTGCATGAGCCCCGCCAATGCTGCGATGAATGATGCCGAAGTCAACGGCAGGGAAACGATATGCACGTTTCTCACTACTTTACCTCACGGTGATTGCTTGTAACATAGTGGGTCATTTATTAAACCAAAGCTGCTATGCTATCTACCCATGCAGAATATAAACCACTGTTGTTTGTAAGTATACTCCTTTACATGTGCGTTGTTATTTTCTTTAAGTTGCCCACTGAATCTTGTGATACTTTTTGTGTCTTGTGTTCGGCAAAGTGCATCCCAAATAATCTTTCAGGGTGGATTTGCGTGCAATTAATTTGGTATGCCTTTTTTCAGTTGCATGGCTATTTATGAGAGTTTCCCACCTCAGACTTGATAAAGTAGATGAAATAACTGGCCTAGTAGCTGGAGGTTCCTTCAAGAGCTTTGATAGATAAGTGAAACCATGTGTAAAACTGTAGTACTAAAGTCAGACATACCGTGAATAACTATGCAACAAGGTTCATAACATTTAGTAGCTTCCGACGGTGTTAACAACAACGTGAAAGTTGCGATATTGACTTTCTGTTTTTGGTTGAATGTAACGGATTCTTCTAGATTTGCATTATTTTGCCCGTATTTGTAAGTAGTTTTGTTTAGTGGATATCATATTATTAATGCTTTTCGATTTTATGTAAATCCAGTTACTGTTCTATTCTCCCAGCTTATTATTGTAAACACTGGGGAAGAACAACACACTGAAACTACTCACAAAATCTACCCCAATGATAATTGTCGATAGTTAGCCATCCTTTCTGCCTGGCTGCAAAAACATCCGCCCAAAGCCAACGTACGACTTGGTTTAGAGGTAGCTTGAGTAGTACACTCAGACGACATTCAGTGCAGATGCTCCTCTAACACATGCACATAAAGCACAATCGATGAGAAAATGGTTAGACGCTTACTGGAGTGGCGTATATCCGAAGAAGACTAAACATTGTAACACCATAGATTTGATATTCTCCTGGTCCTTTTCTAATCAAGAACATCATACATCCTTCCTTAAGGCTTGAAACATAACCACGGTCTTCCTTTAGGTCGAAGAAGAGTACTGTTGTGAGTTGACCTTTTAAAATACTGACCTGCCAATTTTGTTGTTGCGCAATTAGCGTTTGCTAATTCATTTTTTAATGTCGAATACAGTTTTCAATACCTTCCCAGGTTTCCAACCGGATTTTTCCTGGAAGTCGACTTTATATCTTGTCGTTATCAGATACGTAGGTCCTAATTACCTTTCCGCCAACTTGTACAGTCGCGGATAGTTATAAAATAAGACCGACGTAATTTAGCAGCTGCATACATTTAAGGTCACCGGGATAAGAATGGAGCATTAGTACATTTGTAGGACATACATCAGCATACCCACTGTCAATCAACTTTGGTTCCTAGTAGTGTGTGTCATGAACCACGAACAGTTCATCAGGGCTCCGTGGAGCCCACTGGGATGTGCTACTTGGGGAGAAGATATTGCATACTTTTTCAGGATACGAGGGAGGCAACCTGTCAGAAATTTCATGCGAATCAAATAAGGTAGTTTGTATTGTTATGTATACGTGAACTATTTATATATGTAACATTGTAAGCAATGTGTTTCACAATACTGGCCTTAGTCAGATGGCCGCAGTGTGTAGGTTTAGTAAACTGCACAGAAAGCATGAGCACATCTACGGGCTAATTATGAGTGTATACTGACTATAGTAGTTCGATGTCTTTTATAAAGTTTGAGCCACAAATAGTACATTGCTGTATTTAGCTACAGCTCAGTTTCGTAACGGTTTGCTTTTTCCGAAACTGCGTTCATTTTTAGCATTTGTGCTTAGATTTTGCGCTATTAGGGAGTCTTTTGTAGGTTGCTATTTAAGTGTATCGTATGAAGTGATACCTTAACTTCGAATGCCACCAGAAAATTACGGTGATCCTGAGTAAATGCGTTAAGAGTCCAACAAACTCTACGTCATATCACGTGATTTAAATCAGTACCGTGGTACACAGCAACACACCATCTGTTAATGGCCATATGGAAACGTAAGCTTATCTCAAAGAGATTAAAATTGGATAATTTAAGCAATACCTATTAATCTGGGGAGACTTTTATGACCATTTGAACAGAATAGTCAGAAGACACTAATTACGATATGAATTCATTTCGCACACTCTTTTCAATCGTAAACGTGTGATTAGCATGAAAACAAAACCAACAAGACTAAAACGAAACGATTAAAAGTAAAAATCGGGTTAGATCGTGATTGGCACTCACGGCTAAACCTGTAGTAAACAAACGTTGATTGTCAGTTGTTTTTATGCACATAGGACCGGCTGTCGACGGCTGATCAACAATACTTCAATATACTCGAAACGTTGTGAGCTGTCAGCGTTCATCAAGATCGTAAACGAAGATATGATATGGACACCATGACCTGTAGTTGAGAAGTGCCTTGTAACGAATGAAGCGACGTTTCGTCCTCGTTGTCACTCATTGATGAATGAGTCAGTGCAACACTCAACCAAGTTAGGATGTGCTCCATGACCCGAATCTTAAGCATCATTTCTGTTCTACCAATGTTTGTTTCTGCAACTGCAAGAAAACTTATAGATACAGTAGCTAGTAGAAAACGTAGGGATTCGCTTTTTGACCGGGGATAAAGGTAATCTAGCCGTTTTTGACAGCAAGACAAGCTGTGCTGCAGTATACACGTTTTAACGGGGCACTGATCACCTTTCCAAAGGTGTTCATCAGAATATCACCTTTGAAGGTAAATTTGATGTAGGTCGCTTTCTTAAGGACTTCCACAGTTGCATTTTTTGTAGGAGTAAGTTTGCTCCACTTCCGAATGAAACGTTCTGGGAGATTCTTAGCAAGAAGCTTTTCATACGACAATGTTCGGCTTGTAATCCACCCTGGGAGCGTATTCTTTACGCCCTCTAAAATAGTGTACTTACTGGTGAAATTTTGTATGCCACGGGAGCAAAACGTATGAAGCGCATGTATTGTCCCGTCCATGTTGGTTTACGGTACACTAAACGTTAGACAGATCCGTCTGAACGGCGTCTAATCAGGATGTCGAAGAAGGGCAAACTGTTCTCATCTTCGTACCTAACTGTGAATGAAATATTTGGGTGGACTGAGTTGAAGGATAGAAACGTACTTTCTACTTGTTTCTTGTCGTGTCCAATCAGGAACATGTCGTCGACATATCGTTTGTAGAGTTTCAGTTTGTCCACAGCTGGAAGTGGTGACTGTTAAATTTTCACCATGAACACATTAGCTAAAACAGGACCGAGTGGGCTCCACCTGGCTACATCATCTATCTGTTGACAGCTCTTATCTGAAAAATTAAATCTTATATTTTCCGTGTATGGTAAAAGTAAAAGCTTCAGATAGTTGACAGAAATTGGAAGACAAATTGAGTTGGATAACCGACAAATACCCTTAGTAAAACATGAGGTTACCGGTCTTCGGGCTAAGAAATATCAGTGACGATTCATGCGGATGTACGCCAGCCGTAACGAATGCGACGTTTACAGCATGTGTACACTTAGGAAAATAATAATAACCTAATGATAATAATGAATTAAGTTCAATTTCCTCCGGTTCGTTTAAGTTACGTTATTTTTCTTCACTTCTGACTTAACTCTATTTGACAAGTAAAACAATGAAACGGATGAAATATTAATGAGGGAAAGAGACAATAGGAAAAGTAGGGTAGGAATAGTAGGGGAAGTAGGATTTAAGTCGGTTTTGACAAGTCGTTTAGTCTTGGAAGTTTCCTTTGACTTACACAATGCTCACGTGAACTTCGTGCGAGTGGGTCGTAGACTTATTATTATGACGTGTTAGCCGTTTACTACGTTTACTTATTGGACATACGTATAAATCACGGTGGTTAGAAATGGACTACTAATCTAATATGGTCACCCTTTGAAACAATCCGTAAGAGACCTATGCGCGATTAATGAAAATATACTTGACGGTTTTGGGAAGAAATAAATCACAGAATCAAACCACAGAATACTACAAAGAAATAAAATACACAGTTTAAACAGGACAAATGTATTGATAAACCGATAAGTTGATACAAACTCATTTTAAACCGGGATACTAACATGTTATATGCAGCTTACTGCGCCCATGCACTATGTGTGACTATGGCCAACATCCACGGGTGTTTTACATCAATTTTAGCCATCGCTACATGGGTTCGAGATCGTAGCCCCAAGTCACTCAGATCTATTCAGTTTGTCCGTTTCTACTACTAGCGGACTTTCGCTCATCTGAAGTAATACCGGGGAGCAGTGTGCAGCACTGATATTTATATGCACAGTAATTACCAGCAACATGGTGGAAATGTATGATCAGTCAGTGAGAAATTAACAACACTTTAAATCGATCCACAAAAGAGAAAACAACGATCTCAAACGTTAAGTAGTCCCGGTGATGGACTAACCTTCAAGAAAAGAATTGCTGACCAAAAAATGTCACGACCTCGTCAATCACTGATTGTGAATAACACGAACAACAAATCGACGATAGCTGCGCTAATGGAAGATTTAAGTTACAGCGGAGTTGTCGAAATTCAGGTGAATAGAGAACAGGACTTTCAAATTCGTTCATGATGGTGACAGAAATTTCCAAGGAAAGCGGTTACCTGATAGTCTGGTTGTGGAAAATTCCGGCGGAATTGGATCGTGATCATCACTCACCGAATCTAAACAAGGGGGTCATCCGTTGGATGCTCACAATGTTCCGGGACTTATCAACCCGAATCCCAGACAATATATGCACTCACTTCCTCTGAAGTACGATCAGCGTCATCAAAACCTTACTGACTAACACCCCCAAGATTTAATGTAAAGTTACTGAATTTGGCGAGCTGGGCAAAACATAGATACCAACACCTTATTCAGCCTTAAACTAGCAAAAGGAAAACCCTTATTTTATTATAAATTATTTTCATACGGAGCAATATATCATAATTTGTTCACGTACGCTGAGGTGTTTCATTGTAATGGCAGAAGAAATAAGTATTATTAGTCACATGGCTCAGACCAGTGAACAACTTGGTGATTAAACGCTGAACACTATCGGTGATGAGCACTTCTTTTTTCAAGCCAGTACACACAACTTGATTAGTATATACAGGCAATGGATCCATAAAACCCACACAAAGCGTTTTCTTGCCTTTATGTAGGTGGGTCCGTTTTAACATTCCAAGAGTAGCGAACATCTTTTGGTAGCCACCTTCTGGCGATGAGCGAACGTCAAACTAAACGATATATAAATACTTAGATCTGCCTTTAAATCAGGTTCCTTGGAGTAAGTTATATTGATCGCACTATAAATCACGTAGGCATTGTAAGCGTCTTCACAAATTGACGTATGTGTACACATAGTTTTATTAATGATGAGCCACCTCGAACGCCCGATCAGTACTTAGTCGCAGCACACCTAATATGTGATGCAGCGGGATCACTAGTATTCCATATTTTCGAGTAGTCACCATAGACAGAACAAATGAGGGGAATTTTATCCACAAGGCCGTCGGTATAAATAAGAGATAATGCGGAGCTGAAAAATGGCCCATGATGAGTCCCTGCAGAAGTGAGTGAACGAAATGAAAAGTCTGATCTGGTTTTAACTGTAGAGTATCTATCACCAAGAAGGAAGTTGTGCCAGCAAAGAAGCAAAATCAAAGACAGCATCTGCGGTGAGGTCACTGTCTTGCTCTCCGTCAAACCATCAATGAAGATAAGCATAGTAGTTACGCTTGGCCGGCCAGAAAAATGCCAAGCAAGAGAGAGAAAAAAGATTATTTCCTAAGGGGTGTTTGAGGATAAAACGACTCTTATCTGGAATGATTGGGATGTTAGCAAGGCTGATACGCGTGAGTATAGCCTTCTTCAATGTTCTAGAGGGAATGCCAGCCCGGAATGTATGTTTGGACACACCATGAGAACGTCCCAACAGATCAGTAGCTGCTTCTTTGAAAATTTAGATGAGACCCAACTGTGAAAAGTTAGGGCTTCGACTGGATTCAAACCAGGGACAGAAACACCATGCCTCAACGCGGCAAGCGCTCTACCAGCTGAGCTACGAATCCACGCCATGAACTCGGAAATTTCACACTTGGACCCGATTACCCATCCGTCCCATTGGCTCATATGGAATCCACCGAATGATCCAGGGCTGAATGTTATCCGAACCCACCGTACCATATGCAATATTTTTTTGATAAATTGCCTTGAATGTATGATACAGAAAAGTTGACAGTAAGCAGTGGTTGCCGGGGGTTTCGTAGAAACAGGATGGGAATTCATCTCAGCGGTACACCATAGTAAGCAAGCGAATAGTGATAGTTGAGTACCTCAGCCATTACTTTGAGGTCTGAAGATGTCTCTTCGTCGGGCAGTCGAGTAGAAAGAGCTTAATTTTCCGCGTTGGAAGGATATAGTTAGTTAGACAAGTTTGTTTGTGCAGATTCTCACTAGGAACTTTCCGTGGACCTTTCATGGACTAGTTGTTTGTACCTTATGTAAAAAACACTGAAGGCATTCAGGTCTTCTGGACTGCTTGTAAGTTTATGATTTGCGGGTATGCAGAAACGACTATAAAGTGAACGACACAGTGTGCGCAGAAGAGGCTAACGATGACAAAAATTGCACAGTTTGCACCGTTAGAAAAACTGTCTGCATTTTGGATTACGATGTTAAACGAATGGCAGTTCCGGTCCACAGATTCACAGCTTAGAATAAGCAAACTGATAAATATTCTCAAGCTGATAAGTTAGCCCAAATGAAGTTTTCATCCGCAGACTTTATCTATGGTTGTTGCACCCGGTAGCAGATGACGTTAACAGTTGACAGAGGGTGATCGACGTTCACGTACTGATTAGATGACCATTCGATCCACTAGATGACTTTCGTTTGTGATAGATGGGTCAGCCAGAAAATGGATCTGATCAGAACAATTCTGTGTTTGGCAGCCGACATGCCTTGTCAACATCTTTCAACGTATCAACATTGATCAGAAAGCTGCGAGTCCGTTCACACGGACCGGGCGGGACATTCATGACCAGTTTTTTTTGAATTAATTAAAGTCACTCACGGTAAACAGATGAAAAGTGCACTAGTGCTCTGTAAAATACTTCGAGCCAGAAACAAAAGCGTCATCAGCAGATATGCGTCACGAGAGTAGACAATACACAACCCCCACTAAATGCGTGTTCTGACCTCGCATTGCTAGTCGCATTGCTTGCCCTAACACACTTATTAAACGACTGAAATTCTTTGATGACCATGCGTGTCAACAGACTGATCAAGGAAGATTGCAGTTTCCCATTCCCCCTCTTGTGAAGTTGGCATTGCGTACAAAGTGTCCAGAAACGTCCGGTTTACTTTCACTGATGTTCAGTGAAATCCAGCTTTGCTTGAGTGGAAGTAAGTGAGGGTTGGTTTCACAAATCAACCACCTGAGTTCTGAAAGTTTATCGGGTAACATCAGGCAGTTTGTGTAGACGCAAACGAGAGCCACTTCCTTGTTTGATAGTGGAGGGAAGAGTTGGGATGAAGAAAGAATGAGCTTCGTAAAGAAGTAAGATAACTCTAGTAGCACATGCATGCGAAACTAGTGCGGGTAGGGTTAGGATCACAGAATATGGCCCGTAAGGCCTTGGGCATGGGTATCGTGTGATGTAAAGAAACATTTGAAGCCGCGAAGTGCGATCTTAAATTGACGTCCGTATCAACATAAGTTATTCATTCTTCTGCTACTGAAAACTCTTTTCGTCAGTTGACTTCAATCCGCCTAACAGACTGGGCACTTAAAAGAGACATGCGTGGAATAAAACAGAGACAACTGATTGATATGATATACTTTGCACAAAATAATGTAATCAACACTGATCCACTATCATATAATTCACATTTATGCGCTGGCCCACACTGGCGTGCATTAACCATCCCTGGCTCGATGGCCTGGGAGTGTTGAAATTGATGTGGGTGTTTTGAGCATGGGTACATTGGAATAACTACGACTTAACACATTTACACTAGGGGCAGCCACAACAAACCAAAAGTACGACAGAATACTTATGGAGGTCGTTGAACATAAAATCGTGAAATAGTTCAGGATTATTCTCGACAAAATAGAGATGATCAACATCGACGAGAGCTACTTTCTGCCCAAAGGAATAACACTTTATGACTGGCAGAGCACGGTATTCAGCCTTTTCGCATGTAATATTTTTCGCTGAATTCTTGAGTAAACATCTACTGACAAACTAACATTATTTCTTGTTTTTATCTCATGCAGACAGCTCGTCTGTGGTCATTGTGAAAACAAGATCTTGGACTCAGAAGATGTGCCTACTATCTCAAGATCGATTTTCTGCGTTTGTGTTTATGGATAAAATTTATTTCCTACGTTAGCAAAATTTGTTTGTGCCACATCGTGAGTTCAAAGAAATAGATGACAGTCTATTGTTAATGCACACAAATTTACCGCATTTTATTGCACTTTCGTAGGGAATTCTTGGAACACTGGCGGGTAGGTTGAGAAATTTAACGCCGATAACCCTAGTAAACAATAATTCGTTGGCAGGCAGGCGTGAATTAAGGCTGGTACCTCGTTACAAAAGGTAAGCTTGAAGCATGTAAAATTTCGTTTAGCCGCACGATCCGATGGCCCGAAATGGTCCCGCATTGGTCCGCACCAGTGTTCCATCATGGCATCAGGGACGTATGCTACTAGAGAACTGAGAGAGAAAAAGCGCAGATAAACACACAAATGCGGTTAAATTCACGCATACACGTACATTCTTATTGCATATGTGTATTTTTAGGTGACAACACCACTGCATTCATAAACCGCAAGTGGTTTGTCGAACCCAACAAATTGCACAGGATAGGCACAAGAGACACCAACCTATACGTACGGTTTTTGATGTAACACAACAGTCTCGCGAATTACAGAGGAGTGTCTTATTTTGATGAGGTGTATCAAACAGGTGGGTAATTTTATCCTAAGCTGTACATATTTTCATATAGACGCTCGTTCAATTTGTAACCGCCAAACAAAGAAAGTAAAACCTCCTTGGATGGCGAATTAGAAGAATGTATGGCGCTATTCAGGTCACCATACGAGAAGTGCAAAGGCACGTGAGTGAGATTTTCACTATTTTTTCAACGAACAGCTGCTCAGATATTGGTCCTCCGCAGAAGAGAAGGAATCCATAGAATTACCAAAATTCATAGTTCGCTATTCATCCATCAAACCTACTTATTTCTAACATATCACAGAACACGTAGATAAAGTTTTGTGGCTGTTTTGGGAAGTAATGAATTGTCTCGACAAAAGCAGCGGATGCACCAACGCATTAACCAAAAAGGAAAAGAATTCACAGTTTAACCCCGGAATAATCAGCGGTGGCGTATTTCAGATACTCATTCTTCTAGGTAAAGTTTGCTGTTCTTAGCACTCGCACAGTGCTTGTCATCGCCGGTTACTACTACCGACCAACTTAATGACATACAAACGTACGCAGTACGCCCCAGTTACACCATTTCTTCAAGCCTATACTGCTCACGCTAAGGTATTTCTCCTGTGGTCAAGGGGTTATGCTCTATAGTACCTAACCTGGTTTGTAAATACCGTGCATATTCTTAATAACCCTCCAACAGAAAGGACGAAGTTGAGAACTCCGGATTCTAGATTCGCCAACTGCAGTCCCATCACTCAAATGGTCTTCATAAATGGGGACAACCAGGATAATAAATAGAATGCGTACGTTCTGTCTCCCAAACATAAAAGAAACCTGAACTTAACTAGTGGTTCGGAAGAATTACAGTCAGCTTCGAAATACCAAGAAGTTTACGTAAAAAGCGGCCTGAGTTTGATGTATGCAGTACTCATCGATTATACAGGTTAGCAAACAGCCACGCTCAGGTGGATCAACATTAGAGGGCTTCCTCCGAGGAACGCTGTTCATGCAAATGCCACCCAAACAAATTCACTAAACGGGACTGAGACAAACAGAGGGAAACCGTTGTAACTTGCACTGCTTTTAGGCAGTCAAGAATAGGTTTAAAGAAAGATGATTCAACACCTCTCTGTTGGAGATAGCCATAGCAAACGAAGAGTTTTACAGAAAGACCACCGATGACACATCACTGCGACAAGGAAAACGATTCGAATGTGAACTTTCATTTGGCTTAAGCAGGCTTCGCACACGGTCCAATTCTGTGGCTCTAAGCTAGCTCGCGTGAAGCCCTAGTAGCTCGCATGTACTGCTGCATATATATATACACAGTTATAGTCTCAGTTGCACAACATTACGTCAGTATTTGTAATAACAACACTGTCTTACAATTCATGCCATGTATAACAATTAAAAACCCCAAGGCTGTAGTAGTCGTCAGAATACCTGTCGAATATATGCCCTAGCATTTACCGTAGATCTAACTGACGAAGAATGAGGCACACATTTCTGAGTCTAAAGAGAATGCTCAATGCAAGATCGTCTGATGAGCTGAATGTTATAAGACCACAAAGTGGATGGGGCACAAAGAATGGTTTTGAGCCTGGCGAAAGTATTTTCAACCTTTTAAATATACCAACAGTGGTAGTCATCAATCATTAGCCTCACAATTATCAACGACGTCGAATAACTGCATTTTGGACATTCAACAATAGGTAAGTTTAGAAGAAAGTATTATCAATAACCTGGAAGTAACCCTGGTTCGCCAACTGTATAATGTATAAGAATCCTCTTGAAATACCGATTCACATTGTACGTAGGATCGTAGGAACCTTTGTTGGCTATCCTTTTGCCACATACAATCCCGTTTGTCTGTTTACACGCTGATTTGCTTATGCGCTGCAGTTGCGGCATACACAATTCCGACGTGCACGTACTCTCGACGGTCACGTCATTGACCACCCTAGATATTTCTACACATCAGAGTCGTTTGGTATTTAAAAGATTTGCTGCAAACTTTGCATAATATTTACCAGGTCTCCTACTTATGGGCACTTTCATTTTGCCTCTGGTACCAAACGAGTGTATTTGTAAATCGCTAATTTAGTGTATGAACGTACTGAACACCGTTTGCTATTTTTTAATCGTTGTTACGGTTTACTTTTCAGGGTGACTTCAAATGTTCACTCAACTCGTACTGCTACCATTTCTGTTAGTTCCGCGATAACAGATACAACTAAGGTTGTTCTTTCAAGCTGAATCAGCGGCGGCAATTGACTAAAGTAGCTCAAGTGCTCTGTATACTAACGTGCGAGATATCGACTAAAGAAGATGAAACATAATAGTCCCCGTAAAAAAACGTCCAACTCTACAGCTTCCACCCTAGGCTTATGTATATGAAACGGTAAACTCTTAAGAGACTACTGGGTGGTCTATCAGGGCCACTTTAAAAAAACAAAATGTGAAACATCAGTTTATTTTTAACTGCCTTGAACAATGAATGTGACTTTTGTGCGAGCGCATTCGACGCTCAGTAAACACTATGAGGTTCGTTATGTGTGATGAACCATAACAATCAAGCTTCCAGTGAGGTAGGTAGACCTACGGTTTTATAAAGTAGAAAGTACTAATAGCACTTTGAACCTTCCATGAAATAAACGCAGTCTCGGAGTGAACACAGTAAATAACCAGAAAAAATTAGCCTGAATCATATGACTCAAGCCTACAGCACAGAAGCACTGACAAGTACTCTAACTACAATAATTATAGGTGGTTTGATGACGCCGGCGTCTTTGTTATTGTAATGTCCACAATCCACAGTCATATTTCATAACTGATCTTTGCACATTTTTGTATATATCGTTTTGTTATCTTCATTTTTACACTTGTTTGAGACCATTAACTCCACTTTTTCGATTGAATCGTCAACACGGATAAACAGCAGTTACCGCGCATCATCTCTGTCTTTTTCGTTCGTGCAGTTTTTGGGCTGGTAAGATGACTGGACGGTAAAATATTTCAGTTCTGCCTATCACCTGACCTACAGACGCTCAACGCTTGTCACGCCACTTCGCGTGTGGAGTTATCTATCGATCATCTAATGAACCTGTTCGCTGGCACTGTCTTTCTCTCTTGTAGTAGTCTATTCAATCCAGCGGACTTCAACTTATTCGAGAGTCGTTCCTATTTCACTGATACTTCTTCCGTTCAATTTGTACGTTTGTCCTTTGCGCCCAACTTCGATGGTTTTACCATATTTTTGGTCACTCTTACAATTTGATTGATCAGGCCAACAAATTATCATACTAGCCGGCTGCTTTTGCTCTGTTTATCCGTTGCATTTGCGGATCGACTTTGAGGCAACGCGGAGATATAGGGGAAAAGCGTTCTTCCGACGAAGAGGTTCTAACAACAGTCCTTTTAAAGGAAGCAGCGCAAACAAACATACGCTCGGCTCGTATATGAGCCAAAGGCTGGCGTTGGCTATAGCTACATCGTTAGAGTCTGTGAGTCCAATAAGGTGCACAAAGCGCACGCGATCGCTCATATAGCTACATATTTAAAATGACGTATATCGACTACAACGGCCTAGTGAGTCTTAAATATCGGCCAACTTCTACGCTGTATCCCTCTACATCCAGATATAATGATATCTTATAACGATGTACTTTGTCAAAACTAACAGGAGCGTTTTCAATCAGCCTGCATACATTCCTGGCTAATAAACGGTCTTTTGAAACTTATTTTAGGGATTATAGGCAGTAATTTATCTTAACCGTCCCGATTGATACAGCTGTACACTTTTGTTGCTTTGTGCAACTTACTGCGCTCACAGACTACGACCATGTGTCTATTGCCGACGTCCCTAAGATCCAGTAAGCCATGCACACAACATACACGGACAAAAGATAAAACGACGCCAACAACACAGCAGTACGCTTTGTTACATAACTTACACTAAATTTATGCGTGCTTTCTCAAGTAGATTCTTTCTATTGGGAACTGCCATTAAACAACTGTCTGTCGACTGGGGCGGATGTAACTCTGTGGTATATGGATTAATCTAGGTCAAGAGGAACTATCTAGGCACAACATACGAAAAAGAATTTTCGGGGCAGTGCCCTGTAGCAATTGCGCTTTGGCTGTGTACGCGCCGTGCAAATAGCGGCAGCCTTAAAAAGGGGCGACTTCACGTGTGGGGCGTAGGCTATAGGTACATGGTCGTAGCCTATGAGTGCGGTAAGCTGCGCAAAGCATCATTAGTTTAGACCCGTATTGATCGGGGCGATTAAAATAAATTCCTGCTTATAAGCAGGAACAACTTTCAAGAGGCCGTTTAATAAGGGGGAATGTGTACAGGATGATTGAAAAAACTCCTGTTGGTTTTGAAAAAGTACACCGTTACAAGACATGATTATATCAGGATGTAACGGGATACATCGTAGAAGTTGACCGATATGAAGGATTCATTAAACCGTTGTAGTAGATATACGTCATGTTGAATCTGTAACAATATAAGCGGTCGAGTGCGCTTTGTGCAACTGACTACGTTCACAGACTACGACCATGTAGCTATAGCCAACGCCCACGTGTGGCTTTCTCATGTTTAATGTGCACAACGTACAATTATACGTTCAGGGAAGGTTGAGTACGCATCTATCCGACAAAAAGCGCCACATACGTTCGGTTTTCAAATAGGTGCCATCAGAATATTCAACTAATAAGAATAATTTCTACAGTCGATGACCACCGGACACGAATGTCAGCGCAATAACAACGATAAATTCGTCTTGCTACACGAAAAGCTTGTAGGTCATATCTTGTTGGTAGATTACTAAAAGCAATCCAAATTAATCTTGAAAGGTTTATAAAACTTGAAAAATCCTGTAATTCCCACACATGTTGTGTAGCCGTAGCGAAAAATAAAGTTGTCAATGCGAAAATGACAACCGCCAGTTGCTCAAAGCTTGGCGCGTGATCCAATATTCTATATTCCGCACCATTGGGCTCGCTCAATGTTATTCGTAACCGGTAAGCTGAGCAACTGGAGAGTGAAAAATAAGAAACACTCGACTAAGATGACATACTTCAGCCGAATTGCTCGGAGATGTAGAATCGTTATTTATCGCGATGGAAACAAACTTCAAAATGGAAACCCTCGTTTTCATAGATGCCAATTGCTTGGTCTTTCAGTTGGCGCTAATGTCGTTAATATATTTACTGTCAGAAAAGTGTGCTTGAAGTTTTTGTGGAAGTCGCTTTTACTGCTTAGAATTATAAAAAGCGCAGTGTCCTCGCTGTAGCGTTTTGTCCATCGTTTTGTACAGCATAATTTTCACTGTTTTTCGCATTTTTCACATTCTTCAAATTCACATGTACACTCGTTTAAATCATGTGAGTTGATTCAATTACTAATACAAAAATTACACTTCGAAGGTCGCAAGCCCTGTGTTCTCTCTGTGTGTTCTGCGTCACATGTGTACGGATTTCGGGAGAGTTAACGGCCAACGGAATCCGCATTTATTTCAATGCATTTCCAAATTCATCTGACGTCGGAATTATCTCCGTTGTGACTTCTAAGGTTACTTAGGAACCATACGATAGATTGCATCATTAGAAGACTTCATTCTGTCTGGTGGAACTCTAAACGACGCACCTTCACGAACTACTGTGAGCCAGTTATTTTCATTTTTTATTACTTTTTGATTTTGTATTCACACCAGAATTGTATATAGCGTTTAGATCCACTACATAAATTGGTGAGCCCGAATTTCTTTCATTTTGCCCATTGTACATATATACCTTTTTTGGTTCCATTATCGCTAAGCTCAGAACTCCCAGTATTTTGCAATGATTTCCGATTTATATGCCAGTTTATTTTCCCAATGCGCTATTAATCTTAAATTACCTGCGTTTGGTGTTTCCAAACCCCGCGTTTGATTCATTCAGGTATAAGCATTTTTCCGTCTTCGTGAGATTACTGCCCAGGCCACTATGTTCCCTTCCGTCGCTACACAGTTGCCCACTGACGTCGCCTCCCAGGTAATTGATGTTCTCGTCCCCATGCCAGAAGAGTCCCTTTATGATAAACGGAAGCCTGCAGTTCTGCAGCGTGCCACGGCTTCGGATGAAGCCAAGCTGCAACAGTTGCTTTCTGGTGTCGAGTTGGGTGATTGCACTCCCTCTCAGTTACTCCACCACATGAGATCTCTGGTCGGCGATAACAACGTAGGCGATCCCATCCTGACGCAACTATGGACCAAATGCCTCCCGCTCAACACTTCGGTAGTTGTGTCTGTACAAGACCCTGACACACCACGCCATATACACCCTTTCTGCCTGCTCGCGTGCTCGACGGTCGGACATTCAATCTCCTTGACTAACTACGCGTGTCGGTGTCGTTTAGCGCTGATCGAGACCAATCGCGATTATCGTTAAACGTACCTTCGGACCCCAACAATTATTGGTATTTTTATTTCGCGTCTGGTATTGTCACCCATACCTGCAAAAGTGTCACCTTAGTGCATGTACGTACCAAAATGTGAGTAGGCAGTTGAAACGCAATAAACTGTTTCAGGCAAGCTGCTTCCAATGGCAGCTCGATAGTAGGGGTGGGTATGTGTGTTATATACTGCTGACGGCCAAACGCTCTCCGGATCACAGAAGATACACTAAGTTTGAAGATAAACATTGCGTTTGATGGTGTGAGGTAGCTGTCTAACCCCTTTTAAAACTCTAGAGGTTGTCACTGGCTCCGCCTTCATTCGGAAGTCTATACCAAGTATAGGAATATTTTACAATGAAGAAGTTAGCGCGCATCTTTCTTGCGCTAGTAGGGTCGGTTAAGTGGAACCTTTATTTCTCAGACAGTATGGGGCACCGTTTCGGAAATGAACGGCGACGGCTGCAGTGACGGCATCTGAATGCATCGCTTTATACAGAAGCGTATTTTTCAACCTTACCCGTTGAAACCTGAATGGATCAACACCTAGTTTTTCACAACGTTCTCTATAGACGAGTGAGGATGAACTCCCCAGTAAGTCTTTGATCAATGATTGTTAAAGATTTTTTAACATAGTTCTAACATGTTTGAATAGATGGCAGTAAATCAAGGTGCACTACTCAAGTAGAGGTCAGGCACACAAGTTGTAAATAACAAGCTTCATATCCTCTAGGCCGAATATCATTCAGATACAGCCTATTTTTTTTGGTTTTTGTTACCTGAGAACGTACTTCTTCGGAGAAATCGAAGAAGTCTGAATACCATATTCCTAGATCCTGAACGGATTTGGCGGTGTCAGTATGATGACCATTTAGTAAGCTAAACCCATTGGTATTTGGCAACCATAAGTGATAATGTTCTACCTGTTTGCTGAGAATGTCATGAGCCATATTTTTCACCACGACTCCAATGATGCTAGGTCCTGTCGTATATTTCTTAGACACGAGATGAGGTTGCTGGGCTGGCGGAATGTGTAGATTATTTTGATATCGTCAGCAAACGGAAAGGGTTTGCTATGTTTAATAGCATCGCATACGTCATTCATATGCGTGAGGAAAATCCACGGTTCCAGAAAGCTTCCTTGAATAACCCCACTGGGCTTCGGTTTTGGCGTTGAGCAGTGCTCTCCAGTTTTGATAGTTTGGGTTCAGCCTCCAAGGTATGACGAAATCCAGCTGCACATGTATGCCAAATGATGCTATTTTGATTACCAGGCGCTTATGGGGCGCACGATGGGAAACCTGGGCATGGTAGTTACCGCATTTCTTGCGTCGGCGTGTATCGATATATTGATAATTCCAGTCGACATATCATGCAGAAGCTCCCACTAAGAAAACCGTGCTGTGAAAGATTTAAAGGGTTTTGTGATCTAAAAAATTCCACAGTGAGCTCTTTCATTATCCTTTCGAACATTCTTCTGCGGATTGATATGCGGTTGATGGGACGATAGTTACTACCCCCAGCCTTTGCCCACTTTTGTAGCGAGGCCTAATGATTGACTTTATCCACAGGGGGAGGAAGGTGCTGGATAAAGTTGATAGCGTGAACAAATAAAATGTTGCCGTGGGTATGTGTGTGGATCGGTAATTCAAAGAATGACTAATCTCAGGTGGTTGTCTTTTTGTTGTGGAAGGAGATTCAACACCAATCTTCGGTTCGAATGCCATTCATACAATGGAATTTGGGGCTTTCCATCATGGCAGTTTTCATCATGAATTTCAGATGCTCCAGCTGTTTGATCAGCACTTTCTTGTATTTGATTCCCATTTGGGCTGTATGCTCGCTGCCGTTTCTCTTTCTGTAAACAGGAATATTGTGTTGGTTGTGTTACTAGCGTGGACAGTTCCGTTAGCCATCCTTCGGATATCTAAAAATGATTTGGACCGTTTGCCCAGTAGATGAACCCAATGATTGGATCAGTCAAGTTGCAATAATTTTTCGTGTGTTTGTCAACACAGACCCGCTGAACTCCGTACTCCGTAGGAAACAATACAGGTTACCGACTCGCAACTACATTTTGCCATAATTAAACCAATCATGATGTTGTCGACAGTTGGTGTACTCCATGCACTGAAAGATGATACTGGATGAAGAATCCTGCCAACTTATCACGTTTGACACTTCTTATGTGTTTTTTCGGAGGCCGCGCTTACGGGTTGGGTTGAAACTTTGAACGAACTTTGGCAAAACTTTTAATCTGAGCGCCTGACGAACACAAAGGAACGACTTGTGCCGAAGGTGACGCGCTGATATACGGAAGAATTGGCACGGAGCATGAACTGAACAACGAAACGTTTCTGTAACGGTGCACGTCACGAGGGACAGCATTATCACATGGTAAGGCCATTTTTATGGTGGCACAGGTGAAGTGTCTTGACCACCTGCTCACGTCTGAAGGACTGAACTACGATCCAGTTAGCGTAGGAGCGATTCAACAAATACCGCCCCACAAAATGTCGAAGCGGTTTCACGTCTTAATGATATGACCAGTTACCTGAGTCGACTTCCATCAAAGTTGATCGGAATAGGGCGTACAGTTCGACAACTCGCACGCAAAGAAATCAAATGGACATGGGGAGAGCTCTAGCAATCAGCGGTTGACAAAATAGAAAGGACTGTTCTAACAGCCTCGTTATCGACATATTATAATCTTGGTCTTCCTTTGACAGCCCAACAGTACAGCCGTCATTCAGGCCTTGGAGACGTGCTACTACAACAGGGGGTGCGGACTGACCAAGGGAACCTGAAATGCTCGAATAAGGAACAAAACTACGCAAATCTAGGAGGAAATGCTGGTAGTGTTTCTGTCCCGAAAAGCTTCGGTATATACCAGTTCAGAGGAGAGACAGGGTTGGCGACATCTAAAACGGGTTAGCCTGTCACAGTGACCGAAGCCGAATGTTGCCTGCGCTTCAACCTATCGCCCTGAGTGGCTTGCGCCGAACCACTTGCGGCTCCACTCGCCCATCACATATCCGGTGTAAGTCCGAAAGTATAGAATAAGTGGGTGTGTAAGGCCTTCGTGTCCAACCGATCAATGCTGGTCAGCCAACTGAACGGTTAGCAGGAAAAGGAAACCCATAGCTCTCGGAAAATAAGTAGAGGAAGAGACTGCAATGACACAATATGGGCTGAGAAGGAATGTATGCAAAGTGTGATACAAGAGGCATTTCAGTATGCGAGTGTATCACTGCAGTCAAGAGAGGAAAGAATGGGAAACGGAGTTCGCAGTCGACCTTCGGAAAGAACAGGCAAACCCATCATCATACAATACACCAGCGAAGCTCAGTGGAAAAATGGATAGAAGACTGCAGACACCTAAGTTTCTGAGAATAAATGGCGAATTAGTTATCATAAGGCCATAGCCGTGATCGATGCAACTGTTACCAGAAACGGAATGGACACACTCTTATGACCTACCTGAGCCTAACGCACTCGTTGTTTCTTCGCCGACGGTACATTATGAGTACGCCGGTGTCCCGCTAATTCAAGGCGGCCAGCGCATTCCCTGCTACACACATCGCAACGCCACATAGTCAAGCCACCACGACCTATGACACCGATGGTTTCCTTGCGTACCGCTTCTGCTCCCGGCCGCGCAATAGCTGTTCGGTGACCTTGCGGACGCCCGTCTAAATCGCATTCCTCCAGGTAATCCGGTTCAACTCTAAACCTTCCCAATATCTACAATCAGTTCCATAAAGCGGAAGAATAACATGCACAGCATCCTGGTATAATCGCTTTTGGCCACCAGGATTTCGCTTACGTGATCTCAATTACCCAAACAGCAGCCGCTTCGGAATACGGTCGTTGCCCATACGTCGGGCGTGGCCTAGCCAACGTAGCTCATTCAACACCAACGGGGCTTTCATCCCGTTCATGTTTGCACGACTCAGTACTTCAGTGTTCGGAATCACGTCCGACCTCCAAATACCCAAGATGCGTCTCAGATATTGCACATGGAAACGGCTCAGGCAACGCACGTTGCGCCGATACATTGTCTAGGTTTCACTGCAGTGCAGCAGTACGGGCAGAACTTTGGGCGGTAGACAAAGAGATTAGTGCTCGGCTTCAGACTGCGGTTCTTCCAAACACATCTTTCAAGTCGTCTGATAACAACACTAGCCTCTACCACACGAGGTCTTACGTCGCGGTTCGTGGACAGATCAACGAACAAGTGGCTAGTCAGGCAGTAAATATTTGCGCACCTACTGACAACAGCTCCAACGACGCTAATTTTGGACGGAGATGCACATATGGTAACTCCGCCCGGGAAAGGCTGAAGGAAGAAAGATACCTCACATGTATTACTGTCCAGTCCAAACTTGGATCTCGCGGACGCGAAGGCCGTCGCCAGACCTTGCAGTTCCCCACTGTATGCCAGCAGTGAGCTGTCATCTGCAAATAGAAGCATGCGCATCGTTCAGGTGTGTAACCGAGTTTGGGCGCCGAAACGTCGGTTATTCAGCAGACGCCCGTCGGTTACCTCAGAACCGTCCTTTTCAAAGTCCTGCGAAGCAACTGTTGTCAAGGAATTGAAATACAAAACAAATAGGACTGGGGTTAGGACACATTCTTGCTTCACACCAGTGAAAATGTCAAAATCATCGCAATTCGATCCACACGACTGTACCTTTGCCATCGAGTCCTGTTGCAACATTCTAATCAAGTTGGCGAAACTACCAGGACATCCAATCTCACTAAGCACAGTCCACAACGCTTCATGACCCATAGAATCGAAGGTCTTGATGAAGTCTGCGAAGAGGGCATACGTGGAATGGTTTCGTGTCCGGCAGTTCTCCTGAATTTGTCGACCAGCTGACACCGGGTCGACCATACTCCGACTAGCCCATAGTCCACATTGCTCCCCAGGAACATTTACCTCCAAGAATTCCGTATTCAACCGGTTCAGGAAAGTTCTGGCAGGCACCTTGCCTGTGCAGCTCAGCAGACTTATACCCCGATAGCTGTCGAGACATTGCTTGCTACTCCTACGTTTGAACATGAGTACGATAAGGGCATCCTTGAATTCTTGCAGCACCACCTTGTGCTCCCAGATGGAGTGAACCATCTGTAGCAGTGCACGTTCCAGCGCCGGTCCGCTATTCTTTGGGATTTCACCTGGCAGTCCATCATCGTCTGCAGCCTTCCCGTTATGCAGTTGACCAATTGCTCTCTTCAACCTTAGTAAATTCGGGGCGAGACCAAGTAAAGGCTTGATGGCTTTTTACGACAGTCTGTTCACGGCCACCCAATCAGTGGTGGCAGGACAATTTAGTAGACTACCAAAGTGTTTGCCCCAGGCTATCATAATGTCCTCTGGCTAGGTGGACGAGCAACCAGTGCCCGTGTCTATCAACGCCTTAATGGACTGGATCGATGGACCGAAGGTGGCCTTGAGCGAATCGGTGAACTCTTCATGTCGTCGAAACTATGCGAAGCCCGGCCTCCTCCATCAGTTTTCCTTGATTGTGCGGACACGTTCGGCCAGTTGACGACGAATACTCCGGAACGTGACCCTCTTCGCTTCATTGGCCGGGTCCAGTGTAGATGCAGTGAACGCCACAATCTTTTCTGGCACCAATTCGGAGATAACCACGTGGGTGTCGTGAAACCAGTCTGGACGTTTCTGGCGTTTGAGACCGATCGTCTTCTTGGCTGTCGTCGTGATCTGTTACTTGATGAATTGCCACATACCCTCGAGGGAAGTGGATACAGGCGCGTCGTGCATACGAGCAGCGACTGCACGCTGGAAAGCAGTCTTCGTCTCATAGCCGTCCAATCATTTGATGTCCAACTTCTGCCGCCATCTGGACGGTCTACAGTAAACAGACTTGCGTACATGGATAAATAATTTGGTCTTGACCAGTCTATGATCTGTGCTACATTCGGCGTTGCGCATCACCCGCGTGATACGCACTTCACGAATGTCGCTCTGCCGCACAATCACGTAGTCAAGCAAATGGTGATGACCGTTTCGCATATGAGTCTACGTCATGATGTCGCTCACACCTAGCTGGAATCAAGTGTTCGTGATAGCCGGCTCGTGAGTAGCACACATGTGGAGCAAACGATCACCGTTCTCGTTGGCTCGATGAATGTCGTAGGGTCCGGGGACTCTCAGCCAGGCTACCGAGTTGCGCCTAACTCGAGCGTCCAAGTCACCTAGAACAAACAGTCGACCACCTGCCGTTGTAGACCGGATTGTGGCGGATAATTGGTTATATGTCTGGTTCATGGTATCATCATTGTGAGACATAGTTGAACCATGAACACTGACACATATGGCACACTTATCTCGACCGAGTGGCAGATGCATGGACAGCATTCGGGGGCTGATGCCCTGCGGTTCACCAATCGTCAAAAGTTTGATGTGATCAGTGACTGCAAAACAGACATCATGTTCCCGAACACTGTCTGCCGGATATACCAGGCGCTTGCTTCCCGTAACTTACCTTGGCCCCCAAGCCTTGTCCCGCTCAAGGCAGCCACGTCGATTCCATAGCGATGCAGTTCCATCATGACCACTGTGGTGCGCCGTTCTGACCGCCCTTGGGAACAGCATCGATCCAGCAGCGTGTGCACATTCCATGCTCCAACACAGAGCGTCTTGCGTCTCCGGGCCTGTTTCAGATTGGTCTTCAGGCTACTGTAACCTTAGTGAGCATTATCTGCCCGAGCATTCATGTTGCGGAACAGTATTAGAGTGAATGTCTGGCAGCAGCATATTTTCGCCTATCCACCTCGCCATGTGCAGCAGATGGAGCGACCCGGTTTATCCTGTATGACTGCAGATGCAGTATGGTGTTTGGATTATTTTGTGACATGTTTTAAGTGGGCTTCGGATACTCTCAAGAGGTCCAGACCTAGGCAAGCGAGCGATTAGGACCCTCAAACAGGACCCTTGGCTCAAAATCCTGTACCGCAAGTCTGAAGGTGACACACACAAATGCGCATCCACATAAACTACCCAGAACAGGCTCGACGATCACAGCCTAAGAAGTTCAGCACATTCACACAGAGATAATACTGCACAGATAAACCGGTCACACATACACAGAAACAGATCACGCAAAAGGTACAACGAACTGAACCGAACCGAAACACAACACACCGGCATCGTAGACAGCGAACGTACCTGCATTTGGTCTGGCTTCTCCCCTTTCGCCAATTTGACATGGCTGAACCTGCAACGACCGATGTTGTAGTCAGCACATCTCGCTGGATCAAAACAGCACAAAAGTCTGACCACTACGCCAAGATAGCCTTGAAGGTCAGGCACAGAAGTAACAGTGGAACACACCACCGCAAATCGCTAATGGCAATAGTGAAGGAGCTAGTGAGTGCCGCATCCCGACGTCTACAAGCGTTGATAATCAGACTACAAACGTGCGGCCGTGATCTACTCCACCAACCAGGAGACAAACTGCATATCGCTGATATTCTTCCTCTCGTGTTTAAACACCTGGTGCTGCAACGGATGATTCTGTGTCCGAAACAACCTCATCAGTAGACTACGTGACGTTACTGATCGACGGGATGATGGAACTGAAGGATGCAACGGAAAAGGACCAAGTACTTAAAATGCTCACTGGTTTAATAAAAGACGGCCGCCTGTAAGATGAGAAGAATCCGTTGAAATAATTGACAATATTTTTCGTGGATCATGTTCAGCTTATTCAAGAGAAGGAAAAATCCTCAACCGAGAGGGGATAGTCATCCCGAACTTTATTGAACAAGTTCACTGAACCTGCTGGAAGGAAAAGCTGCGTTTGGAGGGCAAACAAGCTGTACTGTTGGCCATGCAATTTCAGTGAATGAAGGAGTACACAACGAAGTGTGGACTTTGAAGTAAAGGAAACAGTGCTGCTGAGAGAAATTCCAGAAAGAACGTAATAGCCAGTTGCGGCCTATTTTTTCACACACAACGGAAAACAATACGTAGTAAAGATGGACTACATTCTGGACTAGATTCAAATTGATTGGCTAGAAATTACCACCACAGTTTCAGCCGTCAACAAACTGCGTCCTCAGTTCACTTGCCATGGTATATTGAAGATGTTTTTATCCGATAATGGCCCTCAGAGTATATGTGCGAAGTACAAGACGTTTTTAGATAAATGAGAGTTTCAACACCGAACAAGTTATCCGTCTGCCCAACCGAAGGACCGAAGCTGTAGTTGAGGTCGCCAAAGCATTGCTACGGATTGCACGAGAGTCAGGAAACGACCGGTATTTAATGCTACTAGAAAGCCAAAACATGCCAAATCAGATCACCGGATATAGCACGATGCACCGGATGTCTGGGAAAGAGACGCTGAGGTAAAGGCTGTTGGCATCTAAATTCTTCAGCTATGACATATTAAACGAGTCAAACGTTCAAGATTCAGGGATTCTGCGATTGATACGGGAGTTCCAGGCAGAGGCTCAAGGTTTCCTGATGGCTCTGGGGAGAACTTTTTCTTTTACGGTATTTGCTGTGTTCAAGGATTTCCCGCCTGCACCCATGTCGAGCAATTTGGAACGCTCTTAGGTCCTCCGAGGCTCCTGTAAGCCTAGGCTACGCAAATAAATTGCAACGGTCTTCGAGGAGACGACGTATTCTGCGTTGAAGTGACGCCCGATAAGTGAAGAGGCACAGTTTTTGCGGTATAAATAAGTCCTTCGCTTTTCAGTTGAGCCTTGAAACACACTATGTTTCTGGCCGACGGAGTCATAATCAAGCAGAAGTGAATCTGGGCATCTCCTCAGACAGTTGAAATCAGCCTGATTAAAATTTTGAATTATGCACTTTTTTACTGGTCGTGGTAACCAGTAGTAAATAAGACCAAAGGAGAGCATAGAGTGGTCACTGTTTCTTAGTGGTGACTTGATGATCACTCTGTTTACCAAGTGGCTTTCATTGGTGATAACTAGGTCGAGCCGAGAGGGATCTGACCAGGACCATGCAGCGTCGGGACGTTGAGATGCTGTTCCCACGCTCTCCGTCGTATCAGCGTCGATAAGGTAGTCAATAATTCGTTTTCAAAATCCCGGCAGGAAATTGGTGTCCGGTTTACCTTGGGTGCATCGGTTACCCATAATAAGCAGGTAAGTAAGAAGTTGTATAGGTGTTCTAGAACAGTGTCGTCGTCGGCGACATCGGATGAGACAGAACGATAAATAGCACCCACTAGGAATGAGTTTCGGCCACGCAACGCTATAGAGCATCACATATATCAGGGGAATGAAATCCACCAATAACGGTGGATGTTGGGAGAAATTGGGGGGAAATCGCTGAGCCCCCATTCGTCCTCGGTCGAGGTCAGCTCGGCAAACTGAATACCTGGGACACAGTTCACTGTTGCTGCTATCGTCTGTAAGCCAGGTCTCTGTGAGGACGAACGTGTGGGGTTGTGTGTCATACATTAGCTCTGCGATCCCCGGTAATTTATTGCACACAATCAGACAGTTCGTGCATATGCACTTAAGGGCTACTTCCTGGTTTGATTTCGCGAGATAAGAGAGAGGAGGGCGCGAGGAAGAACTCGGAAAGGAATACCTGGAATTGAACAGGGTGTTGGGGCTGGACTAGGTCTATACTGTCGGGTGGTTCTGATGGCCCTCCTTTGAGACTGCGAGCGCAGCTTCACTGTTTTTGCGCACGTCAGCGACGCTTCAGGACGTTTGATCAACATTTTTGGTGTCGCAACATGAGAACTGTATGCCCCTGCGGGATTCCGCTTCTGAAAAGGGTGTTCAGGAGTTTCCATTCATGGAAATATCGACTTTTCCGTCTGCCGGATGCGGCGTTTGAAGGGGGACAATGTATACTGTTTCATGGGACCACTGATAACAGTACCCGAGAGGGCGGGCTTAAAATGCTTTTTGGATGAGAGGAGGCGGCTCTAATAGGCTCCAACTGCTCCGAATTCTTGGAAGAAAGAATTTTGTGGGCAGTTGTTCGGTAGGTTTCGGCACAGATAACTTGGGAAGCGGTTTTTGTGTGGCGTCCGTGTCTTCAACACTTGTGCTCGTGTTTGAGGCGTCAGTCTTTGGAATAGCAAACTAAGGAAGCGGCGTCTTCGCTCTCCATCACTGGCATACAAGCCTAAGTGAATACTTCCGGGCAGAGACTACGACCTTAGTTTCCACTTGTAGCTTCCAGTTTGCTATAATTTGTGACTCAGTTTTAACCCGCTACTCACGATTCACCCTCTCCTGCCGAGGGCGATCGAACGATACGCTTTTTCGGCGATCGTTGGTGGATTTGAGAGCCACTGTTTTTCCCATCACTGTCTCGGAACTGAGTGTGACTGGTAAGGTTACCAAATGGCCATGTGACTTGGTTGTATTGGCGCACAGCCCGCTCGCGATTGCGAGGATGGTAACGTCCGGGGAGATTAAAGAAGCTAAAACTGACTTGATTAGCTTGGTTGGAGATGTTGTGGAGAAGCGGCTCCATGAAGCAACTCTACTTTCTCTGAGAGCCTTTCTTTAATATTTGCTGTTACCTTCCCTATATGTGCAGTTGACCAACCAACTGCCTCCTTGGTGATCGCAACACCAGAGTGAGCAAGCGCTGCGTATTTATCCGGCGACTGGAGTTCTAACTTCATTTCAGAAAGACGTCGTTGTGACTCCTCCATCCTCCACCCCACGGAAGAAATAGTAGAGGATACAGAACCAAGAAGAGTTCCGCGTTTGCCGTCGCAGGTTTCCTGTGTCCCTCCTCTTTTTGTTATGCGTGCGTGACTAGTCAGCAGCAAAACGGCGCCTCGGCTATCATCATACCTGCAGCTTATGCAGATAAAGTTGAGGGGTGAAGAGGCTAGCTGCTGATACTGGTCATCGTTGAGGCCAGTGTATCTGAAGTTCTACCAATTCTGGCACCGGTAGCACTGCACACTTTTTTGTACGAACACTTTTTACCGGTAACGACGTCAAATGTTCACTGCCTCACTTAGGGTTGGCTGAGTCCCAGCAACGTTGGATCTAACTCGGGTGGTTGTTGATAGGAACAGGCAAAGTGCGATAAGAACAGATAAAGCGTAGCTCATAAAAATCAATATGTAATAAATTAGTATGTATTCAGTAACGAATAACGGCTGTCGCAAGCAACTTCTGAGGCACGGGTCACCAGTAGGGCGAAAAATATAAACAGACGACGAGAGTAAGAGAATTCGAACTAAATTTCGAATCACCCGCGCTAGGGTCTGCAACGACGCGCAAAGCAAAAAATGTACTATGGTCACGTAGCTCGGAAACTCATGGGATTTGAACCAGGAGATAAGATGTGGGTCCAGGGTGTCCCTGAGGAATCGAGACAGTGTACAGGTGCTATATGTAAAGTCGTGGGAGAAAAAGACAACGAACTGCACAATCAAAATATGAGAACGTTTGTCGCTTGCTAACAGTAGTAGATACTGCTCTCTCTCTGTACGGTTTTTCCACTAACTTAAGATTACTTAGTGCCGCTCGGACTATTTTCGTTCTGGTTTTCTCGGTTTGGTAGCTCATCACGCGACATTTGACGGAAAATGCATGACGACTGTCTCCATATCCTTCTTTGCGATAACCGACTGAATGAAAGAATCATTCGTGTATTAGGTTGTACTCAAAAACTGTCGAATATGTCAGAACCTTACAGTTCTCGTCGTTGAATACAAGCTTATTTGTGAAAGTCCGGTTGAACAAGATGTTGGGATGGTTTTGCAGAAAGGAATGAGTATTGCATGTATTCAGTGACCACCAAATGTTAACACTATCTGTAATCATTGGCAGGGGAGACGAACTGGGGAAAGGATCGTTATTAAAAATAAGGAAGGCGAACTGGCCAAAGATAGAACCTTACGCACACTACTGAAACTATCGCGTCAGTTGTAGTAATCACAGCTGAAACGTACTCGGTAGTATTGACTGATAGAATGGCTGCAGTCATTTAAGGAGGTTACCTTGCGTTCCATAGTAGTAACGTTTGTCAAGGGAACTCAAGTGGTATACCCGATCAAACACTTTAACGAAGTCAAGGTAGGTTTAGTGAACGAAAGTACCATGGTCACTTGGTTTTATCCACTGGTCAGTGGCTATCACCTGATCTGTCGTACAATAACGACTCTTTTTTGAAATATTCTGCACACCGGTGAAGAATATGCAAACGGACAGGTGTTTGTGGAGCGAGTCATACTCGGGGCTCTAATACTTCTAACTAGCAGAAAAGCCTAACGACTGTACAACAATCACTAAGGTAACGGCGTTTATCGCCCTCGAAAATATGGGCAATATTGGCACACCGCTAACTGCCGGGCACCAAACCATGTGAGATGGACTGTATAAACATCAGACTGATTGGCTCAGCAATCTAATCGGCAGCTTCATACAAGGCTTCGGATAGAACAAAGTCCTGGCCAAGAGCACAAGGCATCTAAAGAAGGTAAACAAAGATAGTCGTAAGCGAAGTATCCACGGTTCTAATGTACTATGTCAGGTCGACGGTACAACTTTGAAGAGCCAAATGGGTTTAAGCAAACTCATTACCGTGGAAGTTGTTGTACACCCTACAGAACGATACGCCCGCCCGCTCTCGACATAGTGGTGGGCTTTACAGAAATCGAGCTCTCTTTCTTGTAATAATTAACACGAATATCTTGGTCCCAAAAAGTACTATGACTGTCCCGTGATTTGCTCCCCTGACAAACCAAGAGACGCTTACAAAAGTAGTTTTGTTTCACGCCAAAACGTGTGACAAGGGGAAGAAGACGAAAAACTTATATGGTGAGCAGTTGCCAAAACTCTCGAATCCTGTAAGTGTTGATTTTGTTAAGGTTTGATGCATTATTTTGAGATTGCTGTGCCTTGTTTGATCAGTGTTGAAGGGTGACTCTATCTTTCTTCATTTTTCTAAGAAGAAACAGTACCAATCATTTTATTCTTACACCAACTACTATAACCGTTTCTTTTACTCTAATTCAGTCTGACCCCTGTACATTTACAAATGTCAAAATAAGACATTTTTCTTCCATGCTCTTTCTTGAGTAGCTTATAATTCATACCATTTCTCAATGCGTGAACAGTCACTCTGCTTCAACCCGACCAATTACCATTTGTTTGAGTGAACTCAATTCCGTTTTATCGTCCCCCATTACTGAGCGGTGCCTGGTTGTCAGAGTTGTTGTACCGGCACATTCTTTGTTTGATTTGCGAGGATATTTCACATTCGAGGTATGATATTTAATTTTCATGTACATTGATTCAAATAGTACCGTATTAAATCCAGTTTTCACGAGCGTCTTCTCATTAACCGTTTCGAAGATAGATTATCTTCTCTACCGTTGGATATTGAGAAAGGCATTTCTGGATTAACCGATTACGCGTAACTCGTTGTGATCCTTGAATCGTTAGCGAACGATTCAATAGAAAGAGCAGGAAATTTACCAGAAGAAATAGTTGGGGTCACCAATGCGTACGACGGAATAAAAAGTCGGGCGGGTGGAAACTAGCCAAGGTCACTCCTCGGCTGCTCTGAACAAATCGGCTAATTGGGACAATCCATATGAAAATCAACATTCCCAGCTGCTCATCAGTAATGACGACAAAACCAACCATTTTTCTCTGGAGGACGGAGGCGGTTTTGGACGGAAAGAACTGGATACCCTGAAAAAATGCTGTCAGAACACTTGCGGCTCCCTCATCGGGGCTTGTAATTCCTGCGCGACCCAAAGGCTGTGCTACTACAGTCTTTGGTTTGCACCCTGAGGATGTATACCGGAATAGGCATATCGGGCCACTAAGCAGACATGCGGTTAACCGTTGCTGATGATATAAGCATCTTCTCGGAGAAACGTGGGGCTTCTGCTTCAAGTTTGCGCATACAGTGCGATCACTCACATACTGATAACACGTCCGTGTATACGGCTTCTCATGACGTTATTTGCCTAGAGGCTGTCCAGCTACGCGTTGCAAAGCATATCCGAAGTCTCTTCCCTCTTTCTCAAGTAGAACGTCTGCTACCGTTCAGGTTTTTTCCTCTCGAATACCGTCGTCTCCGCAACGACCAGATTTCAATGTAGAAGGTAATGCACACACCCCTCATTCACCCTGTTCCTTATTTAGCCCTTCTTCCGAAATTTTACGCTGTGAAGAACAGAAGCCGGCTTGTCATGGTAGTCGTATTAACCCCAGGGGGATTTCTTTTGTTGCCCCTGTTTGCATTCCACGAATTGTCTCACTTTTCGACGTAGTCATACTACACAGTGTTGATACCTTCATCGGAAGGGTGGGTTGATTATAACTCTCAGGCTTGCAGCCATTTGCCCACTTTGACGGCGTATGCATTTCAGGTCAGTCTTTCTGAGGACCGCGCGTTGCTATGCGTTTACATGTGTGGTTGGCCGTTTCAATATCTAAAATTGATATCCAATTAATCTGCTCACAACTTTCCTTCAACTCTCGTTCTGTAGTCTGCAGTGTTCATTGGTTGCCGACAGTGCGGCCTACCCGTACCATGTCCGGAGCGGGCACTAACAAGCTCTGGCTTAATCTCTCCTCAGGTCCGTTGGATAACCATTGAGAAAGACTCGCAACACGACCCCCAAGCAAACGCCTCAAGCTCATACATTTGTGAATAAGAACCAACGTGTGAACAGTGGAAGTATATATGTTACGAATGATTGCTTCTTATCATATCCCGGAAACGAAGGAATGAAGTGGGTTTGTGCGTTACACGAATAAGTTGTAATCAATGCTGGGCATCCGCGTAATTCACAGAAGTTTTTCATGATATAGGTGTAGACTTATGAAATAGACACTCAGTTTCACATACTAGTAAAACGTTTAGGGCACCAATACTTGTTTGTGGTGAGGATATGTCCGAACACGGGGCACTAACTTTTGCATATATAGTGAAGAAAATTACGGGGTACATCAGTGCACTCCACGAAGCTAGAGGTAAATCTCACGCCTAAATCAACCAAGGTCTCGGTTTTAGTGACTGGTGTATTAAGGTATACAAACGAAACGGTGTAAGCTAGGCCGGATATTTCCCAGAGATACTGAGGCGTATTGAATTCAGCCTGTTGAGAGTAGGGACTAAGTATTTTTTACATCTTCCGGCAATCTGAAGATTGCCGGCACGGTGCTGTACACAAAGCTAGCAATGTGTATGTGTCAACGTTTCCGCGGATAGACAGTGGTTTACTGAACCTGACTCCAGTATTGCCTCCCTCAGCCATTCAAGCCTCTGGTACCAAGGGGTCCCGTCAGGATTTGGTAAAAGGTGTTTTCGCGGCCTATTCAATGGTAGGCTTTAGTCTACATACCATCGAATGTGACGAAACATTATTACGGAGAGGTTTCTCTCCTGCATTTGTTGCAGTACGACGGGCACATGAAGCTGGGCACCCGTCGGTTGCTGATGACGCGTCCTGTGGTTAAAACTGGGCTGAACTAAACATGTTAAGTAGGACTGAGCCTATGTTACAGAAATACAGCAAAATATCTGCTGATGGAAACTAATTTACGTGTTATTTTCGGCTGAAAGCTAGATGTTTTCAGGGGCAACACATCGCAGGATATACAAAGTATGAGAATAGACATGGTGGCTGACATTGTAAAATAGCAGCCCAAGTCCCTTTTAAAGGGCTGAATGTTGTTACTATTTCTACTTTCCAAATAAAAGCATATTTCACAACAAAAAGACCTTTGCGCGCATCTTCCCCTGAGCTGGCGTAGTAGGCAAGGTGGGAACTATTTTTGTCCATGGATAGCTATGTTGACTGAATCGGGAACGCTGTAGTGAAGGTGTTCAAATACATATTCAATCTACTAAACCTATCAAATGGAACCTGAAATGCTTTAGTGGTGGTGGCATTAGTAGTGACAGTGGTGGTTGACGCACTGAATCAATTCATTGTGGTGCCGAACTGACGGTATCAGTATGAACTTTGATGGACTGAGAGTTCAACTACTCCAGATAGGGCCAACCGCTCTATCTGGATTTACCGTACTGATTACATTTGATCAAAACAATGACTACCATCAGCGCCTTCATGCAGGCAACCATCAGTACACAGGATAGGCGAACGGAGTAAACCTGTTCAGAATGTGTCCATATTTGCAAATCGAACGCCGGCTTGTTGGCGCATACTCGTTCGCATCGACGCAAGAACGGTCCAGAGCAAGAAGAGGACACCCGGCCTGTCGCAATCTTTGAATGTGCCAACTGAGACCGCAGCTTTTCCGCCAACATTGGCCTCAATCAAATCAGGAGGCATGCACATCTCCTGGAACGCAACCGTGAGAGACTCATGTTCATGGGAACCAACTGATCCATTTGGTCCTGGTAAGAATCGACTTCTGTTATCAGATGTGCCGATGCACTGGCCCCGTCGTACCCTATTCAGCGCGAACTTCATCGTCGACTCCTGTCGCACTTCCCAGGTCGCACTTTGAAGAGCATTTGGAGGCGTCCGTACGCGCTGAATTGGCACAAGTATACTGTCCCGGTTGCAGATTCAACAACAGTCCCACAGACTACCAAGCTGCTGCCATGCTTTCTCAAAACGGTGACTGATCGTTGATATGCATGTTCACAATTGTCAGATACTCAGTTCTTATTCCTACTCCGTGATGATCGCTTTGAGGTTACCTTGCTAGTTCATGCAATCCTCCGGAACCCATACACCACGTTTTCTAGTACATATGGGGTCCTCATTGACGCATCCAAGTAGCTTGATTCTCCCTCGCAGGACTCGATTATCAGACCGGAGGAGCCTTCATTGTTCTACCATCTTTACCACAGTAGGTTGCTGATTCTTATGGGGTCAATTCCGCCACGCTTGGTGGCTCCGTTATCCGGTCCAAGTGTGGTGCTCGCCAGGGTGACCCACTGCCTCCACTTCTATTCACCATGGCAATCGATGGGATGCTGACCCAATCTCGACCGCAACTTGCCTGTCAGTTCCGCGATATAACGGTCAAAGGTTTCGCCTGCGCTGAGATTCCAACACATCTCCCCGAGAACATTGCATTCGCCGCCGGTGTTCTGAAACTATCCGGAGTAACGATCTACACACGAAGGGTTACATTCATGGTCGATTTTAGGACCTCGTCCACAACCGGACTGCTGTCGATGACAAGGCCCTTAATTTTGGCTCGGACCTAGTCCACTCGCTCAGCGCTACTGACAGTGAGACCTATCCCATCCATACGGAAGTAAGCAGTCTTCAGCAGCCATTGATTGCAATTTCGTAAGATGCTAACGGAACATGAATGCTAGCCGTGGAACGTTAGTTTCTGAGCTGTCATGTTCAATAAAATTATTTTCCTGGAAGAAATCGCTTTAATGGCTTGGTAGCTGATGCAGAAATTGAAATCGTCGACATTTGCGTCATGACCTCATATCTGTTTGTTTCAACTGACCATTAATTGAAAACCACCTTCGCGTAATTGTTTTTCGAAAACTAAAATGGCTGCTGTTGTGGTGATCGATTGCGTGTGTGAATGTCATCACAGAAACCCTGCGGTTATTTTTAATGTACTTTTTCATTTTTATCATCTTTTTAATTTCACTTCCAGTTGTTTAATTTTTACATATAGGAAATTGATGATATCGTTATTTTCAAGGCGATGTTTAAGGATCGCGAATTTCGTACCTTCTCACACTTTCAGGAGTGTCTTCAGAGGTACATGGACGAGGTGGGCGTTATTTATGTTCCTGGGACGAGCCGTAGGTCGAAAACTGCCTTGAAGTACGACAAGGTAGGATGTCGTGATGTCCTGGAAACCGCACAGATTTATTATCGTTGTACGAAGTACAAAAGTCATAGGAGTGTATGCAGGGGTGTGCGACGTGTCTAGTAGGTTAACTGTTGTTGGTTTTAACGAACCAGTTCTCGCGAAACATGTTGCAGATCACGATTTCATGTGGTCCGAGAAGATGCGTGTCTGGTTGTGAGCTCCTTCGAGTTGGAGCTCAACCACTCTCTCAATCTGCTATATGAGTCCCATCCTAAGAATCGTGGACCCACCGTCTAGGAATTGAACGAATGCAGAAGTACGTTCCAGTGCAATACACCAGCTGTCAACATTAAGCAGTATGTAGCGGATGTATATGGGAAGTTCATCACAACCGCCGACGTTGGAAACATCCGCCGCCAGTTAAAACCTGCAATGTCAAGTGAGTTTGTTGCGTAAAATTAGTCACGGAACGCTGGAGAACCTTGATGAGGTGATATCGGTGATTAGTGCTGTAGGTGTGGTGCGCCCTCTGGAGGATGAAGGCAACCGATATACACATATCTGCTTCGACCAGCGGATGCAGATTGAACCATTCCGACGTTTCCCACATGTGAATGTGGATGCAACTCACGGGACAAACAGGCACAAGTACGTCATTTTACACCTTATCATACTTTCGAAGTTGGATGTTATATCAGTTCCTAGTGACAAACGGTATGGGACACGGCTGACCCGTGATGTACCGGTACGTTCATAGTGAGAAGTATGCTTCACTACGTAGACTTTTCGAAATTTTTCGGGAAATGTCGGGCGAGCCGATTGTGGTGAAAACATTTGTCATGGATAAGATGGCTGCGCAGATGAGGGCAACCCACGTAGTGTTCTGCTGCGAAATCCTATTGTGTTACTTTCATGCACGCGATGCCGTACGTAGGCATGTAAGTGGGCAAAATCCTTCCGTCATATTTGTTAAAGGACAAACTCTTTTCGCAGTTGTTTCCTTTTCCACCGAATGGCTACGGCAGAAAATGGGAAAAAGTAAGTTGCACTGTTACACTGCTTGCCGTAAGTTTGAATGTGATCTGTGCATCATTAGCTAAACGGATAAGAAGTTTCTCAATGGTTTGTTGTGTAATTGGCTGTACATCGAGATTAAGTGGGCCATTCATGCCGTCTACTTTGGCAATCGAAGGAATAATAGGCTGGAAAAAGCGAACAGACAGCCGAAGAAGAGAACGCACTCAATAGACTTCCTAGCCGTCACCATCCAGAAAATATGGAACCCCAGTGAGTTACTGCTTCGGGAGTATGGAATACAGACGACCTATGGATGCGACCGTCGTGGGGTTGTGGAGGTTGACTGGTACGTGAAGAACAGTCTTCACGGAATGACGACGTCTGAAAATCACCTTGTCCAAAAACATCTGAAGGGACGGACTCCACGACTCCTTTTCGAAACAGTATCTGACTGCAAGGTAAGCACTTCTCTAGTGATCACTTTGAACACTGCAGTTTCACGTGCAACAAGATGGCGTCGATGGCGTACACGGCACATGTGAATGCTCTTTTTACCACACAATGTGGCTACCATACATTCGCATTCTGTTGGTGTTTCATAAACATCTCTACCCCTACGGTAAGGTGTTTTGTAGTGTTCATTTTCTTTTGCATAGGCGAGGTCCTCATTCATGAGCGTTGGCTGGCAGAGTACAATTGGCCAATTCGGCGGGTGGTCGGCCGACGGCTTCGGCCGCTTGTTGCAGCCTATTTCAACCGCCACTATAAAGCCCGTAATCATACACTCAAAAACTGCATGACTGCGACAGCCGCACAGTGGTGGCTTGCTTGAACACCATCATTGCTTTCGTCAGCAAGATAGTGGAGCGTGCTAATGCTGGCTCACCTTTATGCGACTTCCCGATGGGCTTAGCTACAAGTGTTATGCAGCCGATGTTGGTGAAAAGCCTAAAACAGGACCGCCATGTGGACATTGCGGCGACCCGGTACAGATGGACAGTTATTGCCGTGATGCCGATCGGCTGATTTTTCACCCCAAATGTGTTCAAATGGCAGACAAAGGAGCGTCCATTCTGTGTCAGTCAGCTTCAACCTCAGTCGAATGGTAAGTGCACGGTTCGGATCCTTAGTTTTGCCAGTTCCATCTACTCCAGCCGTCGTTCGTACTTCCTCAGTGATAATGGAGTGGAAGGCCCACACCCCACCCACAACGAATGTCGACTTAGACCGGTCCGCTGACAGTGTGACGCTTGCGCACGGGCCGAAGAAAGCGCGAATCACCATCACCCGGAACGACTATTCTGTCGATATAATTGCAGAAAGTAAGTTCCTTCATATATACGTACACAGATTTCTTGCCGATATCACATGCGATGAACGACCTGATGATAAAGACTTCATGCGATACACCGTTTCAGTCATCCGGGAGAACACCAATAACATATGAAAACCGGAAGCTACATTCTGTGCTGGGAAAAAGCGGAGGTAGTATGTACATTGGTCCACAATTATCAAATACATAATTCAAGACTTCATCCCCGTGTTTCTGTCCCTAGTGACTTCACTCGTCTACCCATGTGTTTTAGCATGGGGAACGGTTTGGCATAACTCGTAAGGTAGGACAGATGGACGGAGTAGTTATGTGTCTAAGCATGTCGACGTATATTATAAAACTCACAACGTTTTTCTAAAAGGCAAAGTGAGCAGCGGTTTGCCAATCAAGTTTCCAGCAGTTCGCTTACGACTAATGATCTTCTGAAGGTGTGATGGGAACCGCCACCCGTTTGATCCAGATATGGCATGAAAGGGTTTCTTGGCAAATTATCTATGAATTTTCATATTTTATGGATAGATCGTGCTGTTCTCAGGATCCACGTAATATTTGGAATGCTTGATCTTCCACTGCTCTTAGTGAGCTATTTTATCCGAAACTCTGTGGGCTCTTCATTCGACCATGATTATTGTGTTGGTCGGCTGAAAGCAAAAGAATTAAATAATACACTCGGCTTACTCGGACATGTCTCCGGTTGAGTAATAGTGAGTTAATTGTATTTCGTCCGCTCACAGGGCAGACCACCAAGAACGTTGTGAATAGTATGCGTTCACACTAGTTACTCCTCCGTCCAGTTCACTTAAGCCATGATCAAGGCCTAAGTATATAGTATGCGCTTACACTAGTAGCTGCTCCATCCAGTTCACTTAAGCTATGATCAACGTTGATGAGCAGAAACCGAAAGAATTCAAAATATACGTGTATTCAGACCGTCGGGCATAAGTTGTAACGATCTTCTTCAGTTATGGTAGAAAACGAGGTAACACACTGGCAGACGTCAGTGAATTCCGCATCCGGCGAAGGCATAGATCAACTGTCATCGGAATCATAATCGTCCATGATGCGAAGATAGAAGGGTTGTAACTGACATGGTAGAAGTGGAAATCAATGTTTTCGTCGAATAAATACTGAATATCAAATTTGGCCATTATCTGTCAGGTAAATGAGCATTAACTTGCGTACACGCGGCAAGCTATATTCAAAAATAGTCAACAAGCAATAAACAAAACAATACGCACGTTGTTACTGATAGTTTGGGACTTGTTACCGATATTTACATTATACCATAGGTAGAAACAACCACGTGAAAACGTAGACTCTTTTCCATTGGAAATACTGTAAAGGAATCAAGGTGAACATATAGTTCGGATGAATACTTAACCAACGACCGTGGCGGCATAGGTTTCATTAAGAATTACTGTAATATTTCGTGTACAATGCAATGTGAACGCAACGTGGTCAAGGATTACAAATTCAGTCATATCTAAAAAAACTACTCAAAATTGAGCGTTTCTGCCATAAAGGTTGTGTTCTACCACGGAAATTCAGACGGAAGCAATTTCAGGACGTAGAATCGACGAGGAAGGCCAACATGATGTTTTTGTCGAAAAAAATGGCGACACATTTTTCCCAACAAAAGTGCAAATATGGACAATTCTTAGGTATAGCTGATTTTTCTCATTGCAACGCTTTTATTATACTCGATAAGATATGTATATTTGTCTCATAATATGCGTCTTAATATTTCATGACAAGTTTGAAAGATCTCTTTTCGCCCCTAAATGGCCGTTTTTAAGTCGCTTCGGCCTTGAAGCACCATGCCGGCGAAGCACACAAGTGCCGTTATAAATATCGTAATCTTTCCATCAGGGAGTGTTTTTTTTACTGTCATTCTTTCAGCAGATCACCTTGTTTCCATTCCAGCGTACATCTTGATTCCATGAAAAAGTTGGCAACAGTGGTACCGACGCGTGGTGAAGCATGATGAATAGTCCTACGTTGAAGTAGGTCATAGGCTTTTCTCACGTTTGTAGTATTATAAAAAGCTCAGTACTGCTTAATCACGCCGAAGTTTAAATAAAGCACGTGCTTCCACGTCTATGACGTCGATTTTCACTCTGCTTTATCTTCACATATCCGAAATAAAGTAGAATACGACTCTGTGTTATTTTTCCATTAATCCTCATGCCATTGGACAACCGCACATTTCTTGCTTATGTTTCCGGAAGATTTAAACAAAGAAATCTATACGGAAGGGATAAGTCAGATTTTAGGTTCTACAACATTTCACAAATTTTCAACAAATTCGACAGCCACGAATTATTTTTTAACCGAAAGATAACGGAGATATTCATGGTCTACCGATTACACGCAGTCTAAAGGAAACAACCATACCGCCTGTGAAGTTGCACAAGCGCCTCTGCCTTCGAGGAGATTGCATCTGACATTTAGGATGAATCAGTCGTTAATCTTGAGCTGGGCCCAAAGAAATACACTCAAAGCTAAAGACAGCAAATTCACTAGTTTGTTCTGCAGTGACTTAGCCTTCCCAAAGACACCGACCAGCAACATCCAAGTTCCGATGCGCTTGAGCTATCTGGGTATTCCGAGGTTGTCCACCCCTAATCTCACCTCTCACTAATTGCGAATGAAAAACTGCTCTCCGATCAACGTCAGTGTGCCGAGGAACGTGGTCAGAGATGAGTGGTTTGACTCTATCATGAGGGACGCGTTCAGGGTGCGGAAGTAATGAACAATGGTGAGGCCCATGCGGCGTGGGTTGATGAGGTTTATTACGCGCTGTACATCCATGGCCTACAGAAGGTGTCTCGTTCTCTATTGTCTGGGAGTGGGGTCCTTCGTGCTTGTCGTATAAGGACCGTCTATCAAAAGTGGAATTACATACTCTAGCTTACAGCCGTTTGAGAGGCGGCCTCATACCAACAGATATAGGACTATTATACACGAATCAACCAGACAAAAATCTTTTTACAGCTGCAGATACAGTGAGCCTCAGGGACCAGAAGTACAAGGCTTTTATAGCACCTGGCAGCTTCTTACTTAAGTGGCGTAGTTCTTTCGTCTGAATATGTCCGACAGGGAATGCCCTAACGGTGACGTGCGTCACAGCACCGTCAGTCGATACGTTCAAGAAGCAGTTAAACTGACAACGATCGGGCAAATATAACCCTGTGCACCTTCAGCTCTGTCATTCATCTTCTGCCCTGTTTTTTCTCCCATTTCTCCCTTCTCCACATACTCTTATCTTCTTTCATCCCATTGTTATACAGCAAGACGGTGCAACCTCTCATCATTTCGGCAGTTCACGTGATCGGAGCAGAAGGAGAACACCCTGACCGTTAGACTTCGATCGTGTCTTGTGGTGATTGGAACTGAACTATACGACATAACAGCCAAACGTACAAGAATCAGGAAACACAACTGGGCATAACAGCAGCAAAACGTATATGTATGGACGGTATGTGTCAGCTGTACGAGATACTGGAACAGTAACACAATTGCATAACGAAGGCAGACAGAGCAGTCCAGTCATGTTTATTGCATATCGGCTGTTCAACCACAAGTCTCGTGTCACTGATTCATACCGGAATACCTTGATGCGGGGATATTATGGGAGTGTTATACTTCCAGTGTTGAAGACACAGAAGACATTCAAAGAGACCTAGATGCCCTGCATCTGTGGTCCGTGGAAAATCGACTGCCCTTCAACCACTCCAAGTCGAAGACTGTGCACGTTAGTCATCACAGCACTAGGACATATCGCATTTGTGGGGCTACCCTAGCCACTGTCCACCAGGAGCGCGACCTAGGTGCCGTCGTTACCTCAGACCTCTCTCCTAGTACTAACACTATGCTGCTGGTAAAGAAAGCTAGCAGCAGGTTAGCTATGCTTAGTAGGATCCTCGGGAATTTCCCAATCGATAGATTCTCAAGTATCTACAACACACTGGTAAAGCCACTGCTAGAAGTCAACATTCAGGCGTGTGCGCCGTACTGGAAGAAAGACTTCACTGCTCTAGAGGCAGTCCGGAGACGGGCCACTAGACGGGTTGAGGGTCTGTTTTCTTTGTCGCATGAAGACCGTCTCTAGAAGCTGGAACTATTCTCCCTGACCTACAGGCGTCTAAGGGGTGATCTTATGCTAACATACAAAGTCTTATACTCTCCGAGTCACCCCAACAAAAATCTCTCCACACGCGCCGATATTGTGCGTCTCAGGGGCCATAAGTACAAGATCTCCATACCACGTAGTACCCTTTTATGCAGACGACATATTTTTGCTGTACGAGTCTGTTCGACTTGGAACTCACTTCCTGCGACAATTGTCATGGTAACGTCAGTCAATGTATTTAAAAAGCAACTGGATCAATGGAGTACCCCAAGATGACCGTTGACAGTCGGACACGTATAGCCCCATGTATCTTCACTGTCGTCACTTCCTTCTTCTCTCGTCATCCCCATTTTCCATTACCTTCCTCGTATGGTCTTCCACTTCCACTGTTATACAACAAAACGGTGCAACATCCTTAGGTGCCCGACTGCTGCTAGCTGCCTCAACACTCAACACACCTCACATACACTCGCCATTTCAGCAGTTCACTTGATCGGTGCAGATGTGCAGCAACCAAACCGAGATAGAATCTGCCGTGAAACCACGAGCTCCGTACTACTGAATCTTACCGGAATATCTCGAGATGGGGATACTACACAAGTTTTATACTTCCAACTCTGCAAGAAACCAGTGAAACCTTAATTTCCTACACACCAAGACCCTGGTTCACCACGTAAACCAACACACCCGATGGAGGCTTGGCCAGACACCAGCTGTACTGGACCTGGTGATAACTAGGAATCCGAATGAAATAGAAACCTTGAGGTCGGACATCCTGTTGGTCGAAGCGATCATGAAGTCATTAGGCTGACATTCGCATTAGCGACTGTTAAACCCCCGGATAAATGGCGTCGGGCCTATAGGGGAATTAACATTGACAAAATGATCAGGGCGGCGGAATTACAAGCATGGCCAGGATAACGATGTTGAGGTGATTTGGGCCAAGCTCAAAA
>LUCH01001398.1:104363-121855 GCA_013368495.1 Paragonimus heterotremus
TTTTGACACCGGACAGGTGAGCATTTTCATCCATACGTGTATGATTATCTCTGTGATTGATAATGGATCGTTGACCGGCAGGAACACCAGTCCAAGTTGTACCATTCCCATGTCTATAACTGAATGAGTACTGTTGTGATAGCCAGCTAACGATCTTATTCTTTCTCGTTAATTCTAACTATTCTTTGTTAAGCTTCTGAGTACGTACAGCACTTGCTTGTCTGCTATGGTGATACTAGTCATTTTACTCTACACTGTACTGAAAATGCACCATCGTTGTTTTTCATATTTTTTCGGTCGTGCCACAGGGAGTTCAACCTATATGCCAATGTAAGGCCGTGCAAATCTATCGAAGGATACAAGACACCCTACGAAAGAGTTGACTTAGTAACTATCCGAGAGAACACAGAAGGCGAGTATTCGGGTATAGAGCATGTGGTGAGTGTTTCTTTTCCCAAATCTAATTTGCTGTTATTTTTTTAACTCGATTTGTATCACAAAGTTGTCTTAAGCTGACTGTGAAAAACACTGTTCGGTCATTTATTTACCGGGTTGCCAGTATCGTCTATTTCTAAAGATGGTGGGCAGATGTTGGTATCAAAACTGACACAACTCCTTCAGAAGGTATTGGAAACTAAAGAGATTCCTCGTGATTGGTGCTCACTAACGCTAATTCCCGTTTTCAGAATGGAGGGCCTGAAATCTGTGAAACAACCACATAGACATCACGCTAGTATCTGTTGCGTCTAAGTTCCTCACTGGCCTTATATTACACCGGCTCACTAAGCCTAGAGGAAGTCAGGTACGTGAAGAATGGTCAGGATTCAGATCCAGTCGAATGTGCCCCGGCCGCACAGATATTGGAACGTTGTTATTTTTACAAGTAGCCGACTATCGTAGTCATGTTGGACATAAAAGCCACTTTCAGTTCGGTTGCTCATGACATCTTCGGGAACTCTCTTAAGGAATTTCCATGGCAATACGTGAATCTGTTGAGATCACTGTGTACTCACTAACGGGCAGAGTGAGGCTTTGTGAACATCTAACTTGGGCTTATATCACTTGGAGTATTCGTCATGGTTGTCCGATCTTTTCCCTGCTGTTCAACTTCGTCATGAGCGAAATTCCAGAAGGTGTATTTGATGGATCCAGTGAGCTTGGTGTTGAGGTTCTTCCCGGCGCTAGGTTGACCGACATGGAGTACGCGGATGATATTGTGTTTGTTAACTCTTTTGCCCAACAGATGCAGACAGTAACGAATATGGTGAGTGGCCAGGCTGGCTGGTATGGAATGCACTTTACACCTCTAAAGTGCAAAGTGCTACTTCAGGACTGAGGAATTCTTGCTCACGTGTTCGTTATTACGGAGAACTTACTTGAAGCTGTGGATTGTTCAACTTATTTCAGTAACAATCTCATCAAGCTATATCGTTTCTGGTGAGAAATCGGCGGGGCTACCAAAGGTACGTGTTGTTTTCGTCAACGTGCCTTCCCAGTGGTGTCAAAAAAAAACAAATTCCTTGTGACTGCTGTTTTGCTCTTTAGTACTAGTCTACTACATGTTCTACTACCAGTTCTTCAAGCAATCACTGTTTTTATTCGATCTTGTAACATTAATCTGACAACACAGTTCTAACAGTGTATATGTTTATGTGTATATGAATAAATGAAGAAATCGGGCAGCGAGTGATACGTACTTATGTCATTTCCAAATCTACAATCATCAAGGCTCAATTCCATCCATCAGGCCTTCAGGTAGTTAGAGTTAACTGTCTGAATTCTGAACCTACGGACTCCGTTTTAGGTTCAGTGGCTAGGCTATCGTATGACAGTGGATTCTTCAACCATTTCCAACTCCCCATATGCCACACTGTCTTCGGATAATATACATTTCATGTCTGGATTTTTGCTGAACGTAAAAACCCAGCTGGACTCTTTCTTATCCACTGAAGTGCAGCTTTGGCAGGCGCTGTTTTTTTTACCGGTGATTTCTCTTATTGTTTAATTTAGTCGCTAACATGTGCTATGCGCTCCTTTGGGTTACGATATGTTTTGGTTTCCACTCTGGTTTACTATCTGTGCCACCTACTTTTCCGTGGAGATCGTGGATGGAGTCGTGCAAAGCATCAAACTGATTACAGAACAAGCTAGTCGCCGAGTGGCCAACTTTGCCTTTCATTATGCGAAGCAGAATGGCAGACATACAGTGACTGCAGTTCACAAAGCGAATATAATGTAAGTTTTTGTTCCATTTTCCAGAGAGAGACAGTTCATTTCATGATTTTTCTGCAGTGGTTTATACCGCCGATGTCTTTACGTGTAAATAAGTTCACGTGACCAGATTTATCTTTCAATCCCACTTAATGACGATTCTTCCGATTGTGATTTGAACAAACAATCTGTTTGTTGGGAACCTGTGCTCCCATCCACGCGACTGTACTGTTACTGTTTGCTGTTTTTGATTACTTATTACCACACCGTATGAGGTCAGCCTGTTCTCAGTGCCAACTACGGAGAATTGAAAACGTTTCCTTGGCTTGGCTATTTCTGTGCGTCAGGTCGTAGATGCCTGTTCTATCCAAAAACTAATTCATAACCGACCTTGCGGCTGCGCCCGTCTTTGGTGACACCGCTCTCAAACCATGGGCGTCGTTGACAACAGTTGTACACTATCAGTTGATGATCAAACTCAGGTGTCATACAACCTAGAAGATAAGGGCTGATCTTTAATTTGGATTGAAAAGTAAATATGCGATAGAACCTAGTTCATGAAAAGGCCCATATCTGAGGTGAAACTATCAGCACCACAGCTTTTTATCAATAACCGAGTTGCACTTATGAATGAGACAGTCTATGTATGATCGCTTCTTTGTGATCTTCATTGTCAACTGTGGAAGCTTACAGCTTCGAAATCAACTTAAGTATTGATTTCAATGTTTTCGGGGGATTTCAGTTCAGTTTGCTTGCAGCATCTGTCAGCCTTGACCTATTAATTGATATCATCATCACAGTGCGATTAAGGAAGCTGACTCGAAGGGAACAAATGTTACTGTTTTAACTTCTGGAAGTGATAGGGTGACAATTTGTAGACACTTTTGTACGGTTGTAATTGTTTGGTAAATCATTACTTTTTGCAGTTGATCGAATCCTACAGAGTGCAAACTACATCCTTAACCCAACAGGCGCCATCGTCGATATTCGTATCTAATTTACAGTCTTGCAAATGGAACACTTGTTTCCAGACATCGATAAACCAAATTTCGAAACCTTCTGAGTGCCATTGTAATCTTCTTGGATTTACGTAATACTGCGGTTTTATCAGTTCACTGTAGATTTGTTGCTGCTTCTGTTCACTGTTGAAATACTTAATGCTCAACCCTTTTCGAGAGTCCCTGTTTTTCTTCAACTTCCGCGCGTCATTTAGGTATTAGGCATAAAAACTTACATTTTTGCGAACTTTCTCAGTTTTTTCGTCCATTTACTTTTACTTCCAGGAAGATGTCTGACGGGCTGTTTCTGCGTGTCTGCCGTGCTGAGGCTGAAAAACATAAAGATATTAACTTTCGTGAAATGTTTCTCGACACTGTTTGTCTAAATGTAAGTGGTTGACTTTTAGTTCGTTTCTGGTCTTATAGTTTTATATAGACATGACTAACCTGTATTTCGGAATTTTCCGTAATTCAAATTTCTTTATGCGCTCAACCCGTTTAGTGGCAGTCAGTCTTTTCGGTTAACATGTTTCAGTTGTAGCCATGGGTTCTTTGGTTACATCCTAGTAACTCCGCACATCCTAACGCTTCATTTTTTCAGAAACTGGCTGCAATGATGCATACATGTCTGTCTATTCGGTTTTTCTAGCCCCAGATGAACTATTACAATCGTTATTTGCAAGTAAAAATGTTTGTCTTTGGTTTACACGATTCTATTGAGATACGTAGTAATTAGGAGGAGATCCAGTCACGAAATATTTGGACCTGCTGAATCCGAACCAGGGACAGAGGCAGCATATTCAGACGCAGGAAATGTTTTACCAGCTAAGTTATGAATTCAGTCTTAATTTTTCGCAGTCAGATCTTCCGTAAATTATCAAATCTGTCAAACTACTTACCATTGCATAGGGATGCTATTTACGAATTCATAGTTTTCACCAAGTTCCCTCCATTGTGGTAGCCTAGTGTATTGCGTTTTTGAATGATTAGGTCATGCATTAAGAATGTCGGCCCATCGTTTATTTTGCTGTAAACGTTTTGCCAACCATTCAGTTCACTTGCGTTAGGATGAGCTGACCAATTAGTGACTTACGTGAATAAATGAAAGCAATCACTGGTAGGTTGGGAACGGTGGGTCGCATCCGCTCCGCCCGGGTTTGCGATCCTTTTTATCGCATGGTACAAGTGCCCTTTGGTATAAAAGCTGAAGACCTACTTACATTACCTTATGTAGTTTAGTGTGGGTGTTTGCATATGATTGAAGTACGCCTAACGAGAATTTCTCCTCCCCATCCGGAGGACGCGCACATACCGAACATCCACACGGAATAACGATTGCTCCTGTTTCTTATCCGATTAGCCTACAGGCCACCGAATGGAAACACATGTCTGACCTGACAGAGCAAACAGTTGCTCGCTTTTCTAATTTTCCGTAGAGTGGATGTGTTCATGCTCATCAAGCCAATTAAAACAACTGGTCATGCATGGGTCTGTCCGCTTAACTTGCAACCATATTCGCACTAGCGTACTTCTAAAAGTTCTGATTCAGAAAGGAGGTGATAAGAAATAAAAATGAGCTCAGGAACTTTCGACTATGGCAACTGGACAAGCATACGGTGCAGATCGGGTTTTAGCTTGCCAGGGCGATGTGTGGAGGATTTTACGAACAGAATCGTCACTTGATGATCTACTCTTTCGCCAATGTGCAAACCCTTTGAATTCGGTACGACAAGACCATCGTGCCGTTCTTTTGTCAGCAGAACTGAGCCTACTACAACCCCAAAACTGCGTGGTGCGTATAGTTCTGGAAGGTTTGTTTGGTTTCAGTGGATGCCCAATGCAAAAAAACACCTAGTACTTTATGGATATCTTACTTCGGCGAGTTTTTTATTCTAGTAGAACACTGTACCGACTCAGTGTTCACAAAGTGATAAACTTTACTCGAAGCCAGACGGTAGCGCAAGAAACTTGCGGCGATGATTTTCGCGCAGGTAACCTTTGGTTTCAGTCATTTTGACAGGCCAGTATGTTTCGGATGCCGCCAACCGTGGGTGTACACGTTGACGCGCATTCGGAAGCTTTAAGTTTGGTAAGCTGTCTTGTTCAGTTTGAGAGTATGGGCTTGCTCACTTCATGCATGATCTCCGGTTAGCCAACTGGACACTGAATCAATAGGCCTGTATTGTCTGTCTGGACAAATACGGTTATCCGATCGCACTGTTTATGGAATAGTCATGGTGGTATTCGGCGGGACATTTGTGACAGACCAAATTAGCACAACCAAATCTTATTCACCATTCGGTCCCTTGTTGTTGTACATGTGCACTGAAATCTGTATATCCATGACGAGTATCTGGAAAGATCAATATGCATTTTCATCGGCATCACCTTGAAATAGTTATCGGTACTTATCTAAACTGGGGATTAGCGTGTCCATTTCTAGATAAACCTCTATATGATAACCATGGCGGAGTCATTGCGCTTATGCGTTGAATCAACAACAGTACATGAGCAACGTCTAATAAAACTTGAACATATTTTGAGGAAAGATCAGCTACCGCCTACTAATTCGAGATAGATTTGTACTTGTAATGGTTTTCTATCTGGATTGGATTTTCTCACGTTGAGTATGACACCAGTATCAATCGTAAACTCTCCCCAAAGGTATCATTATACCGTTTACCCTTGCTTGTCGAAAGTTTTTTTACTTGATGTGTTATAGACTACACTCTGTAAACCATTTCGTCAGAGATTGCAAGACGAAAATTCTGGATTGTCTATAGTGAGCACGTTGACTTCTTACCCTAACTGGGTTTAAATTATGGAGTATGCAGTCATGTGCGAATTTCACTGGTAACCACACTCTCATTGCAAATGACGGTGTACACTCATCACAGATGCGAGTGCAAGCGAATGGATATGTCCGTTTAAGCAATTTCTTGTACGATTTCTACATAGTACACGGAATATGGCTTTTGTTGATCAGTTCCTTTCCAGACCACTCTTAAAAGGCACCAGCTGTCAGCACACCATCAACCGATCAGCATTCGGCCGGTACGCTAATTCAATATTCTTCTTCTGGTAACTGTTTCTTCAAATTAGGGTTTAGCCTGTGATTCTCGTGCTGCTTGCAAGTCGAACTTGTCGTTCGCCGTTTCGTTGACCCCCAAGTGCTAGGTAGTTGGCAAACTATATTCACCTCAACTCTCGTTCTGTTAAGATAACAACCGTCATCTGGTTTGGACTACCAGATTTGGGAACCCAGTCAAATGTCTTCGAGTAAAGTTTATCACTTTGTGAACACTGAGTCGGTACAGTGTTCTACCAGAATAAAAAACTCGCCGAAGTAAGATATCCATAAAGTACTAGGTGTTTTTTTGCATTGGGCATCCACTGAAACCAAACAAACCTTCCAGAACTATACGCACCACGCAGTTTTGGGGTTGTAGTAGGCTCAGTTCTGCTGACAAAAGAACGGCACGATGGTCTTGTCGTACCGAATTCAAAGGGTTTGCACATTGGCGAAAGAGTAGATCATCAAGTGACGATTCTGTTCGTAAAATCCTCCACACATCGCCCTGGCAAGCTAAAACCCGATCTGCACCGTATGCTTGTCCAGTTGCCATAGTCGAAAGTTCCTGAGCTCATTTTTATTTCTTATCACCTCCTTTCTGAATCAGAACTTTTAGAAGTACGCTAGTACGAATTTCCTTGTTCTGTTGCATGACAACATTTGTTTGACGGTATAACGCCAATCAGTTTGTTGTTTCTTCTCTGACTTTTACTGTCAATTGGTCGCAGACCTTATTGATGTTGATTTTCACACACCATTATTCTCAATCGTATGACGATACCTTAAGCTTCGCAATAAATTATACGTGAAGCTCACTTGATAGCCTACTCCCGTTTTATACTGTATCTGAAATACTAATTGCAGTCTCGGTGAGATTCCGGTATCAGTTATGATAGCATCGTAATGTTTATTGTTCTTGTAAAAGTGTGTCACGCTATCCATTGTACCTCGGTGGACTCGATCGGCTTGTATATCCTCCTCTCAAAAGAAGGAGTTTCAATGGAATGATAGTACTGTTGTCCCCGGTAGGTCTTTCTTTTTTGAGGGATTTCTGTAGTTCAGCTACCTCTCACTAACAACCGTGTTCACTGTTAAAATAATTTTATGACAGAAGAATATGATGGGTTTTTTTAACAAGTGATTCATCTGAAATAATGGTAGAAATGAAAGGTTTCACCCACATTATTGTCTTCCAGTCTTCTTCAGTCGTATCACTACTAATTGGGCCGGTTGTCCGAAAGAGATATATTTTTTTGGTCTTTTTATAATTTCGCTTTTGCAGATGGTGCAGGATCCCACTCAGTTTGACGTTCTCGTCATGCCCAATCTGTATGGTGACATTCTAAGTGACTTGGCTGCTGGGCTGATTGGAGGTCTCGGTGTCACTCCCAGCGGAAATATCGGTGAAACAGGGGCCATTTTTGAGTCTGTGAGTCTTTTAAACACTCAGTTCTTGACTGAGTTGACTTCTTCCTTACTGCGGTGGTTTCTTTCGTTAATTGTTCAAAAATCCACAAGACAACCTTCTCGGTATAAAAACCATCCGCTTAATCCAAGTTGACTGCGGTATTCGTTACTCGCTGTTCTTACTCTTGGATGATCGATTTATTCCACGATTGCTTGGCGGTTACAAAAGTGACACAGGCCACGTGAGCCAAACTTCCTATGACATTGCTACAGAGGGAGATGTAATGTTTGACAGACTGCAGATGGTTACACGCATGTGTCAACGAAATGGTGCCCAAGGCTGAGTATTGGTTATCTCTGCAGCTCCCTAACCAAGGTCTCATCAATACCCATGCTAATTTTCTCTGATCAGCCTTAGATATAATTACTGCCAAACAAAGTAAAAGCTGTATCGCCAATATCCCATTAACCGAGTCAGCACCGTTTCCACCTACTTGTTCTTCTGTTGACGAAGGTCATCTCACCAGTAGGTCCAGGTTCCATTGAGTTATTCCACACCTCTGAACTCGATGACTTTAATACCACAGACCAGGCTCGTAATTTCGCTGAACAATGCTCCTCATGTATGTCACCGAATCGTGGGGGAGGGAACACTAACTATAACACAACTGAGGAATAGTTGTACTCACCAGACCAGGGCCACATCACTCAGTGTCTTCTGTATACCATTGCGTCATTGAAGTCTGATGGTTACATCTGACAGCTTGATGTCCATCTTGTCACAGCGCTGACTAGTCAAAACTCGCTGATCAGGTGGACGGTTTGCAGTCAACACAATATGTTCATCTGACCACTGTTGTGTTTACTAAACTAATGGTGTTGTACAGTGTGACCCAGATTGCTCAAACACTTTAATCTTGCTTAGTGCTGTGAGAGTCCAATGTCCTTACAATGAGTGTTCGCCCATCCGACTCAATCAGAGAACTTGCCGGTGCAGTGTCGGCAGTCCGATACAGTGGTTGTTTTCATTCTGCGCCCCGGTACACGAGTGCGATTCTCATTGTTCGGAATGTCGCGTCAATGTGTTCAGATTAATTTTATTTTTCTGCAGCGTGCGATTGGTGTTAAGGGTAGCTTAGTCCACTTGGTCCATAGTTCAGCGCGTCACAGACATTTTATCACTAATGCTCCTCTGCACTGGAGAGCAGAGTTTCTCTTTCATTTACGCCGGCGAAAACAGCTCTGTTCGACTAAACATCAACAGCAGACAAGTGCCTTGAAATTGACATTAGATTCAATGGAATAACAACGTCAGCAACGAAAGACCGAGGTTGCGTAACTTCCATAGAAGGTGTGATACAATGAACAAAGCGTACACAGCTGGTTCCTAAAGCAACCTTTCCAGGAATTCTACTCGAAGGGGAATCACGTTGCTGAAGATCTAAACACTGAAATATGTTAACCCTTCAGATTCCAAAAACGATACGGCATCAATCTGCTTTTGCTCTCAGTAGGTCAGCGAGTGTTTCGCACGGTGTTGGTAAATAGATGAATAATTTGCAAGACAACGTTGTGACTGATGAAAACGTGTTAGTTTACCTAGCGTTAGTGAGCCTGAATTTAGTTACAAAAACAGCATTGTGCCACACTCGCGAAAAGACAGTCTATACTAGTTTTGCTTTGCTGCAGACGAGAAACTGGACGGTACGCTGATCGAAAAATGTGCACATCCCAGCTGGTGCAACCCTGTCGACCGTGCACAATGACCAGTCTGTGGTGAACTGCAAGGCGTGGATGACACCTGAAGTGTTCTAAGTTTGGTTGAAGAATCCCAGTAGCCAATTTACGAAAAGGCAATGAAAGGTTTGGACACCATTAGTTGATCGCACCTCTCACATAGATGCTCATTTTGGTCATATCAAACTACTTATTACCACCGAATACAATTTCCCAATTGCGGCCTCTAGATGCCTGAATCGTAAACCCATTCAAGACAAGATATGGAAAATATCCTCTGAGGTCTGTATCATGTCGCATGCCTGTAAACAATTCTGTAGTGAGGTAACTGTTCCATTTGACTTTTAATAGAATTTCGAACGCCACCTACTGAATCAGAAATTCGTGACTGCACGTAGAAATTACTATCATCGTATTATCCACATAGGTGTGATCTATCTTATCTGGACGATACCGTGGTGACTGGTGCTAATGGAAGAGAGCTGATGAAGTGTTCGGACCTGGTACTCAACCGGGTCGACGAATACCTATTCGACATCCGCCAGGAGAAATACCAATCCTTATTGTTCATTCTAATACTTGAGGTTCGTCTTCGATTACAACGGCCGTCTTCCCTACCCTGACGATATTCAGGCGATTATTCAGATACCTTCACCATCCAATTTACTAACTGTTCTTTTTTGGGTCTCGTCAACCATTACAGCGCGCTCCTTCTTGACACATTTCGCGTTCGAGCACCCGTAAACCGGTTGTTGGTCAGGGATCAGTCCTGGGACCGGAACGCCGTATCAGCATGTGTTTGATGAGATGAAGACGATGCTGTACTCCGAAAAACTCTCAGCACATTATGGTCCTAATCTCGGATGCATCCAACTACTGAGTGGGGGCTATGATCTCAGCTTTCCCGATGACTCTCAAAAGGTGATCGCCCATGCCGCCCACTCCCTCACACCAGCAGAGCAGAACTACTGCCAAATTGGGAAAGGTGCTCCTGCGATCTTTGCCGTGAGGACATTCCACGAGATGTTCTTTGAAGGTCATCTGACTTTCCTCACCGACTACCAGCCATTGCTTGCAGTCTTTAAATCAAATAAATGGATTCATGTCTACTCGGTGGATCGGTTTCAACTACTGAACTCTCAGTCAATTCAAATATACGTCCACCACAACATTTGGACAAGCGAATGCACTCTCGCCTGTTTGGATCAAATATGCTGGAACCAGAAGAGTCGGTAATTGCATCGTCATCATCATCGTAGCAGCCATGAGCCTAACCAGGATGTACTGTGGCTCTAGCCGCCGCTCATCTCAACAGTGACGTGGAATATCCTAGAAGAAAACGCTACAAAGAGGGTCGAAATTTAATAAAAGAAGACTAAGCGGAAGAACCAGAAATGATATGGATACAGGTACACTATTGATTGTGTCACACCGCTATCTCGGATAGCGTCTCCAACCAGTGGTTGGGGTGATCATGAGGACCCCATCCAGGCTGGCGACACCTACCCACTTTGTTCAGTGGAGCAGTCAGGGTCTTCATATTTCGTGACCACGTTGTTGCTTGACCACTTTGTGGTTTCACCCAACCGTTGATGGTCTCAGTATACAATGCCCGGTACCGTGAATGCTCAGCTGGCATACAGTGTTAGGTGGACAGCCACCAAACGAACAATTGCATTCAGTTACCGCACCTTTACATTGTTTTCCATTTACATTGTAGCTCCTCATTGGTGCTTCATCACTGTGGACTAATTTTATCGCGTCATTCTGAGCGTTCATCTTCCAACATGCGTTTTCATATCGATAAAAACTGCGTCAAGATTTGTTTGTCTTCTCAGTTCGAATCGCGTGATTGGATATACGATTAGCTGATCTGTTCAACAACTCAGGGACATAACACAGAGTACGTGATCCAACCACCGCAGACTGTACATCGTGAGTAGTTCATCAATTGATCGCGCATCTTGAGCGTTCTGGAATACGCGTCGGCGAACTGCCACATTGCTCCCGCGATCAATCCACTTAATATGAGCTAGTTGGCGGAGACACTGCAAGCCTGCTGATATTTTTTTTGCCGACAGGCTACTTTTCCGAACCATGCAGCAAGACAGAACGTGCGCAAGCATTATATGCTCTTTTCGATGCCACAGATGACGCAGTTTGGCAAAGGCAACTCGTGCCTTTGCCATCCTCTCTGATATCTCATCAGCAATATTACAGGCTGACAAGATAGTGTTACCTAAGCAATATCCGTCGGATCGAGACCGAATAAGATATTCTCGAAAACCATCCGCACACTTCCAGTAACTTCGGAGGTGGTCCGTGAGGCAACACAACGTGACACAAAACTGCTGTTCGTCCTTCAATATTTCCATATGTGATGGCCGCAATCGGGAATTTCCGGCGACTTGAAATAGTACGTTTGGAGACGTCCTTCACTATCTGTTCTCAAAGATTGCCTTCTCAAAACTGGAAATTCACTTCTCAGTGTGCATAAAGCACTGTATTGATTAGACTGTTTCGAAAGAGTTGTAATACCGGTAGAACTGTTGCCCGAAGCTTCATATCGGGCATCCGGAAATCAATCGAAAGAAGGCATTAGAACGTATGTGTACTTGCAAGTGATGGGCGCCGATCTGAAACAACCAGTACGCTCTCGTCACAACTTTGTTTTGGCGTCTCGGGTACCTCGGAGAACCCGTTACAGTCGTGGACCATCTGGCAGCTCCATGTTCGGGGTTTCAGTTGGATTCCGCCGGTGCACTTCAGGGACAAACCTCCTCATCCCTGTAAATGCTTTCTCCGACAATTGTCGGTGATCGTCTTGATTCAGAGGACCACCGCAGGCGCTGCTATATCAGCTTCAGATCTCCGGCAGATTCGGATACTCGGAGACGCTCGTGAATGACAATGGAAGTCAGTTTACCTTGTCGACGTTCGCAGATCTCTGCAAGCAGAACAGTATCAATCATCCCTTCACCATCCGCAGTCTAACGGCCTAGGTGAACGTTTGCGTACACGTGCAAGCGCGCTGTTCACAAAGCTCAAGTAAAGTGAACTATCACGGAGAAGTTGGAGATGTTTTTAATTTATTACTGAGCGACATGGGATCCACAAACGCTAGGTGGAATATCTCCAGCTAAACTCAACGTCGGAAGATTCGGTTACTTTGGACTCTTAGGTCATCAACGGTTCACGGCTATACACAGTCTATCGGGGTAGCTGTAAATCCCTTGATTCGAGCAGAACAAGACAGAATATTGAAGGTTTACTTAGGTAAAACTGGTTCTGTACACAGTTAAGTAATAGTTAGCAAATTGTGCAACTTACAATCAAGTGAACTTTCAGCACCGAATTTAACCGTCAGCAAATATCAGTCAAATACTGCGGCGGCGTAAACAATTCATTGAGACAGTACAAATTAAACAGAAAGGGAGTCCAAGCGATGGTTTGTAGTATCAATTAAGAGTATGTTATTTGTATCAGTGTGAGAAATGTTTGGCCAGTATTTAATGTAATCGACAATTGCGGATATGTATGAAGGACCTACAGTACTATGGTTCAACCCGTGATGTGTAGGTATAGGAGCAGTTGAGTTTGACGTTGTGTAGTTTGGGTATTTCCGTTGAGTAGCGGAGCGATAAAGCCGCACGGCCAAATGTGAAGATTCTATGGTTCAAACGTCCTGGCGGGCGTTCCACTCTCGTATTCCCAATCTCACATTTACTGATCCGAACATAAATTTCATTGCTTATGGCCAGAGCCAGAAACGTGGGAGTATAGCTTAGCAGACTTCACGAGTCGAAACTTTTGGGTTTTCAAACCGGTCAGATAGTATTGGCACGTAACTACCGGAACCATTCGGTCAACTGGACCACCAGTCAGGATCGAGAGGAGCTTCATGGTGTCGTTTGTGATGTGCAAGTGGGAGAAGACGTCTGGTTTTGTCACACTATTCAGTTGTAACTCATGGATGTCCCCGACGGTACCACTGGATCTCCTTCCGGATACTTCTGGTCTACAACAGTTTGAACATATCGTGTCGCGCAGCATTATCAAGGATTCCCTCCCACACTGCCCGCAGCTTAGACGCTGGACAATTAACGATGCGATGAAGTGAAAGCTACAAAGGGCCTACTCATTTTTACATACGGCCTTGTAAGTTTCTTGTAAGGCACAGGCGCGTTCATGCTGAGTGTATGAGTTTAGTCTTAAGTGTTTTCTAGCCACGGTTTTTTAGCACTTGTGCATCTGTATGAGCCAATGGTGTATTGCTGTCCGTGATGACGATGATGATCACTTGCTATGAAAGCCTCGACCGTTTGGCTGAACAAGATCAGTAAGTTCCGTTTATCAGCCTAGGGGCAGCTGAATTTTCTACATCGATTATTGAAAACGCATTGAAAAGTTGTGGTAAATCGTGATGAATGATGCCACCACCAGTAGCTTTTTTAAATTCGTTCTCCACCGTAGTTAATCTGTTACCTTTTTCGGTTCCGTATGTGTTTATCGGGTTCGAGGGCAACCTCATTTCCTATACCCGTTGGGTTTACTCAAAGTGGTACATTTTATCAATATTTCATGAGATGATAGTAACTGTACGAAAGCGAATATTGGATATTTCCCTTCATTATTCACAGGTCCATGGTACTGCGCCCGATATCGCTGGCATGGATAAGGCTAACCCGACAGCGTTGCTTCTCTCTGCTGTGATGATGCTCCGCTACATGGATTTGCATAAATTTGCCGATCTTATTGAAAAAGCCGTCTTCACTGTTATCCGCGAAGGTCATGTAAGTATATTTAGTTTAACACCTTTTGACCTACACTGTGTTGATCCTTACGTACATTTAGGCGTTGGGTTGTTTGCGTTGACTAGTCTTTGTTTCAAGGAATTCATGGTGTAAACATTTATTCAACTTGAAGTGCCGCCAACTTCGAATCATCTCAAGTGGTCTCAGGTATCAAATTCTTCTTGAGAATTGTGAAATTCACTGATTCATCCAAAGGAGTGACCGTCCAAGTTAGAGTACTCTGACAGTCATGCCAGTATGTTCTAACGTTGGAACCACTGTAATTTAGTCTTAAATGTCGAAATACGCACCAATACTGGAATGTTTTTTCCTCTCATTATGTTATCATAGCGTCAGTTAAACGCTTCCGGGTGTCACTGAATCATTTAACGCCTTCATTTCATCTTCGTTTAAATGGATGGCTTTGAGTCTTGTAAATGTTACTACTACTCAGTCAGTATGAGTTCGCCCGTCTATCTGCGCTGACAATCCAGTGTGCCCAGTCGCTGTAGAAGGGTGGACGAGTTGTTACTCAAAGGCTGTATACACTTTTCAGCTTTGTTTGAGTCGTTTAATCAGGGGAAGATAATTCTGGAGAATCGAATGCGGTTTACCTTCTCTTCCTCCAAACTGAAAATCAGTTGACGATTATTTTCCATTTCTTTGCCACTGATAAAGTATCACTGCTTCTTGATGTCGAGTTTTCCTCATCATGTAAAAGGATGGTTGGAATGTAAAACCGTCAGTAGTTGCTTTCACCTACATTTTGCAGTCCCTTAAACGTAGGAGTGTACCGACCAAGTATGTGAACATACTGTCGGCTTAGGTTAGGATTTACAGTAAGGTGTTTGACAGTTTCAACACCATGGGTGGCTTACGTCAAGGCTGTCCTCTTTCACCATTTTTGTTTAATTTGGTGATGGACGATATAACGGGGGATTGTCTCCGGTAGTCAAAACGTGCCGGTTGCGGACCTCCTATCTGGTGGAAGACTGATTGTTCATGATTATGCTTACGATAAGGTGCTATTATTTGACGCTACCCAAACAGCACAAACAACACTTAAGGCTATTTCATGTTCTGCTGAGTACTTCGCAATGCGCTTTGCAGCCTCAAAATGCAAGGTGCTTTTGCAAGATTGTTGTGATTACGTTTCTTCATCGTTAGGTAAGGAAATTATGGGGGTTGTTGACCGGTTTGTCTATCTGGGAAGCTGCGTTAGCGGCGGCAGATATGCAGGGAATTAAATGGAAACGCGTATCTCCAAGGCCAGGACAGTGTTCCTTAATCTGAGGCACCTATGGCAACGGAGAAGTATTTTTCTGAGGCTTGATTGTCCCGCATATCAGATAACATTAAGGGTTGTATTACTTTACGGCAACGAAACATGACCGCTCAGAGTAAAGGACGTGAACCGTTTTCAAGTATTTGACCACCAATGTATGCGTTCAATCGATCGTATCGGGTGGCACCAGCGAGTAAACAACGAGGAGGTTAGGAAGCGGGTGTTTGGCATTGATTGTGAAGCGAGTTCTTTTGTTCAGTGACTACATTTGCACAGACTTAGATGATTAGATCATGTACTAGAGATGCCAGCTAGTCGTTTGTCACACCGAGCACTGTTTGCCGACGCTGCGACCGACTGGCGTAGACAAATTGAATCGTTCGCGAAGGGGTTGGCTACTGTAGATCGGGTTCGTCTCCCTGGCTGGGGCCCTCGCGACTCACAGAGTCGGTGGCTTGAGACTAGGTGAAATGGCGGTTAATCAAGCCCAGTGGTGTGAATGTTGTTTGTCCGAGTCCATCTGTGAAGTGAGTGCATTTAACGACACAGGGCAGTAAAAACCGTCAGAAATCTGTCTTTCTGATGACGCCTTACTTTCACTTACAGCTCGGTTGTTTGTTTGTAAGGCGTAGGCGCCTTGATGTTGCATGTTTGAATATAGACGTAGCTATTTTTAGTAGTTACGTCCCTTCCCCTCCCTTTCTTTTTTTCTCTTTTTGTGCAGGGTTTGCTTTTCTTTCTTTCGTGATTGTGTGGCAGTTAAGCGTCAGTGTGAACCACTGATGTATTGTTGTCTATGGTGATGAGATTATTTTCTGTGCCACTTAGCAGATGCCCACCACCTCCAAAAGAGATTTTCAAACCCAGCCGAGACGAGCGGTACGTTCATTTTTACTCACTGGTTTGCAGTGATCATTAGTTTGATCAAAAGGTAACGAGGTTCGGGCAACTCCTCCCCCCACTGGTGGCGTGAAATAATCTAGAAGCAGATTGTACTAAAAATGAGTAAAAATTCACAAAACAAAGCTAAGCAAAAAAACAACTAGAAATGGCATGAGTGCAAGTGCACTGTTGACTGCAGCACCTTACCATCACGCATAGCGTTTTGCTATAGCAATTTAAATGGTCGTGTCGATCTCTTCCGGGCAGATGTGCTTAGTTTCCGGACGCAACACACTGACAGTGGTGCAAGACTGCTGCAACGGTGCGTACCTGGAGGTCTCCACGTTTCGAGAACCGCATTTCAACACAGGACGCGTTATATCACATGGTGTCCGTGCTCTGCATCTCAGCCATGGACGTAACTACGTTAGCCGTCAGTTACAGTTGGTGTCAATAAAGACGCTCGTGCACTTTGGAGCAACCATGTGGACTTGGAATATGTTGCGCTTACCTGTTCGCTAATAGGTCGTACACTCGTGAATGGAAGATTATTAACTGGCATTTGAACTTGAAGACTATAAAAAACACTCACCAAGAAGCGTTGGTGAACAAATGTCCCAGCTCAAATCGACTGAAAGAGTCTAAGGATCGCTGGGAACTAATCGCGGCAGCTATGTAAAATTGCACTGAGGGATTATATTTTGAAGGAACTGAATTGGATTCTTGTCACCTCAATAAACTTCATGAACAAGCTTCACCTAGTTCCACCTGACTCTGGACACGGTGATCTTCGAGAACTTAAATGCAAACTGTTACGACCCCACCTGATAGAGAAAAGACGAGCAAACACAAGCAGTACCTCTATCACGAACGAACGCAACGATATTACAAAACGGCACGAAAATCAGAGCTCAAAAATCGGAACGCAAATCTCACAACTTAGAACCCCCCAACAAGTAAGGAAAAAAGACGAGCTTTATTTGCTGCTCAGCCCGAAGGCAAAATAGCGGTTTACAGCAACTGTATTTATAGGTTTGTGGTGTCCTTGGGCCTAGGTCGCCGAATGGACCAATCAGGGGCAGGCGCAACTTCTCGGAGGTTCCAGA